>JAWPHD010015394.1:0-55595 GCA_037043455.1 Cyrtodaria siliqua | reverse complement strand
GGGAAAATACCTTTACAGAAGATAGAATGCATCTAAACTTGAATGATTTTGTTGTAGTAACTGCTTCTGGTTACTATCCCATTTTTAGTTGTTTTTAGCTTGACTATTCGAAGAATAAGAGAGCTTATGTAATCACCCCGGCGTTGGTGTCGGCGTCCCACATAAAATTTGCGTGTAAGCTGTGTTTACAAGTCTATATCTCTTACAATTCTTACCCTAGCACAACCAAATTTGGCCATTAGCTTCCTTATAGCATTATCGTAAGGGCTGCTTAAGTAATTTTGGTTCCTGTAGCCCGTGGGCTCCCACAGAACCCAAATTCCGATAGCCCGATAGCCCTTAAAATCTGTCTGTTTCACATCAAATTTTGCGTGTAAGCTGTGTTTACAGGTCTATATCTCTTACATTTTTTGTCCTAGCTGAACTAAATTTTGGAATTGGTTTCCTTATAGTATGTTGTAAAGGGTTGGATAAGTAATTTTGTCTTCTCCAAATTCTGGGCTCCCATCGAACCCAAACCCAGATCTAGGTTTGCATTTAAGCATGTATATATCTATAATTTTGGTTTGGGATTTGTTATAGCATTATGCATTATGCATCTTATTACTTCACCCATATTGGGGCATGGGCTCCCTCCTCCTCCCCCACTCCTTTTTTTTTTTTTTTTACATATTTCTGTGTTGTTTAAGTCAATTCTTACACATATATGTTGCAACCCTGCCGCCCCGCCCCCATCCCTCCGCCTCTCACTGTTCTCCGTCAGCTCTTGTTTTAATAACAGTCACAGGTTATGAAAAACGTAACTGTTTAAGGTTAGAGCTTTGACTGTCAGAGTACAGTGTTCCAAATTTCATATATAGTCTCATTTAAATAACTGCCAGCCATCCAATGACCCTGGGCCAAAGGCATATGCTCACTAACAAATAAATACATGCCAATCTCCAAATTTCACTTTTTGCATTAAAGGTTACCATGGTTACAATAAAAATATAATTACCATACAAATTGCTTTCATGCTGGGTCTCTAACAACAGATGCTTTTCAGTTGTTTATTTTACACTAAATTAATGGCCATTCTCTTGAGAACAGTGAACATTATCTTATCAGATATATAAATTAAGATTGTAACAGACTGCCAGATAATCAGCTTTGATAATAGCAACTGAATGTTGTACTTTAATATTGTTAAACAAATCTTTTAAAGTCGTATATATTTTAATAATGTTTGACTGTTTCATATAGTCCATTATTAAATTTAATACTTATTTGAATTGAATTGAATGTTGTTTAACGGCTCATCAACACAGTATAGGTTATTTAGAGCCGCCCCAGAGAGAGGGAAAGGATACATAGGAATCCGGAAACCTGCCCTACTCTTATTATCGAATAGATTCCTATGGTTCTTTAACGTGCTCGGAGGATAGACCGATACACGGGACCGCCCGGTTTACGTCCCCATCCGACGGACGAAATACTTATTTGAAGTACATTGAGTATGAAACTGTATGATTAATTTCAACATTTGCATTTAACATCTGTATTAATTAAACTCCATTTCTGAAAAATATGGAGGAAACCAATTTAAAATCATAAAAACCTGAAGATGAAGGTTGCTTGAAACATGTTTGATCTCCATGTCGCTTTAGACGAGACACCATGTTGTGCGCAACTCTTGTTATTTGCTATTTCAACTAATTTTAGGTATAAACTAATTGACTTTCATAACTTTTTACAGTATACAGTACTGGTGGTACTACTGATGGTACGGTGGTGCTACTGGTAGTACTCAGAAAAAATGGGGTGGTCTGCCTCTTCCACAAAAAAAATGACCTTCATATATGGCCTAATATGTGTTAACATGGTGTGAGGCTGAGAGTTAATACTGTATGTGGTCACAATTATGCTAACTCGCTTGCTTTTAAACAAAGCTCAATTATAATCATGTGTGATTTTCATTCCAGGAACCAGTTGATTCTTTGACTCAAGTCAAAAGAGATCTAGAGGGATGGAGAGAGGTGTTACTGCCTCTCAACAGAGTGATCAACTGGGATAAGCCGTTCTACCCTGTCATTATTGTAGGAACCACAACACTGATCTTTTTGTAAGTAGCAAACCCCACTCCACCCACCACCCCCAAAACAGCAAAATACATGTAACTAAGTTTTAGCTTACAGTATTTCCCCAAATAGTAGCCCCTCTGGTACTTTGAACTCTCAGTACTGCCTGCTTTCTCCCTGTTCATTTCAGGTTGATCTGGTACTTTGAGCCCTCGGTACTGATTACATTCTCCCTGTTCATTTCAGGTTGATCTGGTACTTTGAGCCCTCCCTCGGTACTGATTACATTCTCCCTGTTCATTTCAGGTTGATCTGGTACTTTGAGCCCTCGGTACTGATTACATTCTCCCTGTTCATTTCAGGTTGATCTGGTACTTTGAGCCCTCGGTACTGATTACATTCTCCCTGTTCATTTCAGGATGATCTAGTACCCCCCCCCCCCCCCCCCCCCCCCCCCCCCCCTGTTCATTTCAGGATGAGCTCCAACCATTGGTACTGATTATATTCTCCTTGTTCATTTCAGGATGATCTGGTATTTTGAGCCCTCGGTACTGACTACGTTCTCTCTGTTGGGTCTCACTTTCAGCCTCATTGACTTCCTGGTTCCTGTTGTGGGGCCAACAGTACTCGGCAGAGAAAAGTGGTAAGTAGTGCAGTGGAGTTTTGATAACTAGTTATTTGTGTCAGGAAACTAGTAATTTGTGACAGGAAAACTAGTAATTTGTGACAGGAAACTAGTAATTTGTGACAGGAAATTTGTGACAGGAAACTAGTAATTTGTGTCCGGAAACTGGAGGCAAGCCTCTATATTTTTGATGGGAATTAAATGGTTATTATGATATATTTATAGGACGGGTACCCAGGAAAAGCAGTTTGAGCAGATCTGTATTCGTATCCACAACTTTCGCTATCACTTCCAAGATGCAAAGGATACTATGATTTCTCTCAAGAATGACAGACCTAAAGTTGTACGTACCTTTCAGCTCTACATGTACATACGTTCAATAAACTTGATCACTTTGTCTAAAGCTGCTTTATCACGGATGTCAGTTATAAACAGTCGGATACAATGGTGTTGCTAGCTCCTAGTGGGCAGATGATTTCCTCTTTGTTTGTATCACCAAAATGTCTTTGAACTCTAACACATGTAAATATAACCTTAAAACAAGAAGCATTAAGCAGCCAATTTGAGTGTATGTTCTTTCTTAGTAAACTATCTCTGCTGCATATGTCTGCAATAAACTATTGCGTCTTGTCGCACCTCAATTCCCAGTGAAGAACATTTACTTTTGGGGTGGTGCTAAAACAAACAAGTTGCAGTGAACTGGCCTAATGCACTTGCTTTGTTTGAATGACGTAACGTCGTCTAGATGTTCTCGTGCTAATTGCCGTAAGTTGCTATAAAAATTGGTTGCAATGTTGGCAATATTTTTGACACAAAGTCAACATATTAACATTAAGTCTGAAAAACAGACAAACATAATGTAGTGAACTGGCCTAATGCACTTGCTTTGTTTGAATGACGTAACGTCGTCTAGATGTTCTCGTGCTAATTGCCGTAAGTTGCTATAAAAATTGGTTGCAATGTTGGCAATATTTTTGACACAAAGTCAACATATTAACATTAAGTCTGAAAAACAGACAAACATAATGTACATGTAAACATAAGGATTTCATTTGATATTTCGATCTTTTACAGGTATGAAAGAGATTTAAATTTAACAAGAAGCCCTTGGGAATATCAAATTCAATCCTTTAATAATTTTTCCAGTGGTGTTAAGTGTTTTATTGGTAATATGAGTCTACTCAGTCAGTATTACACATGTAGACATTCTGTGAGAGATGTATAATGTTTATTGCAGTACTTCTTCCTAGTGATGGGATTCCTGGCCTTGTTTGCCTGGGTGGGCAGCAGGGTGGACAACCTGCTTCTCACATATCTCATCTGTAAGTTACTTACATACTACTCGCATATCTCATTTGTAAGTTACTTACATACTACTCACATATCTCATCTGTAAGTTACATACATACTACTCACATATCTCATCTGTAAGTTACATACTACTTGCATATCTCATCTGTAAGTTACTTACGTATTACATATGTCATCTGTAAGTTACTTACATACTACTCGCATATCTCATCTGTAAGTTACATGCTACTCATATATCTCATCTGTTAGTTACTTACATACTACTCGCATATCTCATTTGTAAGTTACTTACATACTACTCACATATCTCATCTGTAAGTTACTTACATACTACTCACATATCTCGTCTGTAAGATACTTACATACTACTCGCATATCTCGTCTGTAAGTTTCATTACATACTACTCGCATATCTCATCTGTTAGTTACTTACATACTACTCACATATCTCATCTGTAAGTTACTTACATACTACTCACATATCTCTTCTGTAAGTTACTAACATACTACTCACATATCTCATCTGTAATTTACTTACATACTACTCGCATATCTCGTCTGTAAGTTACTTACATACTACTCGCATATCTCGTCTGTAAGTTACATACATACTACTCATATATCTCGTCTGTAAGTTACTTACATACTACTCACATATCTCATCTGTTAGTTTCTTACATACTACTCACATATCTCGTCTGTAAGTTACATACATACTACTCACATATCTCATCTGTTAGTTTCCTACATACTACTCACATATCTCGTCTGTAAGTTACATACATACTACTCACATATCTCATCTGTAAGTTACTTACATACTACTCACATATCTCATCTGTAATTTACTTACATACTACTCGCATATCTCGTCTGTAAGTTACTTACATACAACTCGCATATCTCGTCTGTAAGTTACATACATACTACTCATATATCTCGTCTGTAAGTTACTTACATACTACTCACATATCTCATCTGTTAGTTTCTTACATACTACTCACATATCTCGTCGATAAGTTACATACATACTACTCACATATCTCATCTGTTAGTTTCCTACATACTACTCACATATCTCGTCTGTAAGTTACATACATACTACTCACATATCTCATCTGTAAGTTACTTACATACTACTCACATATCTCATCTGTAAGTTACTTACATACTACTTGCATATCTCGTCTGTAAGTAACTTACATACTACTCACATATCTCATCTGTAAGTTTCTTACATACTTCTCGCATATCGCGTCTGTAAGTTACTTACATACTTCTCACATATCTCGTCTGTAAGTAACCTACATACTTCCGACATATTTCATCTGTAAGTTACTTACATACTACTCGCATATCTTGCATATCTCATCTATAAGTTACTTACATACTACTCACATATCTCATATGTAAGTTACTTATATACTATAGTACTCACATATCTCATCTGTAAGCTACTTATATACTACTCACATATCTCATCTGTAAGTAACATGCTACTCACATATCTCATCTGTAAGTTACTTACTTACTACTCACATATCTCATATGTAAGTTACTTATATACTTCTCCCATATCTCATCTGTAAGTTACATGCTACTTGCATATCTTATATGTAAGTTGCTACTCGCATATCTCATATGTAAGTTACTTATATACTACTCCCATATTTCATCTGTAAGTTACTTACATACTACTTACATATCTCATATGTAAGTTACTTACATACTACTCACATATCTCATCTGTAAGTTACTTTCATACTACTCACATATCTCGTCTGTAAGTTACTTATATACTACTCCCATATCTCATATGTATTTACTTATATACTTCTCCCATACCTCATCTGTAAGTTACATGCTACTCACATAATTATCTCGTCTGTAAGTTACTTATATACTACTCCCATATCTCATATGTAAGTTACTTATATACTTCTCCCATATCTCATCTGTAAGTTACATGCTACTTACATAATTATCTCATCTGTAAGTTACTTATATACTTCTCTCATATCTCATCTGTAAGTTACATGCTACTTACATAATTATCTCATATGTAAGTTACTTATATACTACTCCCATATCTCATATGTAAGTTACTTATATACTTCTCCCATATCTCATCTGTAAGTTACATGCTACTTACATAATTATCTCATCTGTAAGTTACTTATATACTTCTCTCATATCTCATCTGTAAGTTACATGCTACTCACATAATTATCTCATCTGTAAGTTACTTATATACTACTCCCACAGGGGTCAAGCCAGACTCCAAAAATAGGGAGAAGTGACTTCTCCCTCCAGTCAAAACAGGGAGAAGTTTTTCAAAACAGGGAGACTTGAGGTCGGTCAACATGAGACGGACGATTAAATATCAAGTTAACCAATTCTTAACCAATTGCATGTTATTTTATTAATTATTTGTATTGGTATTATATCTGTTATAATAACTAAAATAATGCATAATACTAATAAAGCATGTATTATTATTATCATTTTGTTATTATTATTATTATTTTCCCATGGCCTTACAAACTTCAAAGTGAACAGTGCCAAAAATCCTAAGTCTTGAACATACCAACTGAAATCGTATAACTTTATTCATCCCCCTTATTGAAAAATACTAATTATTCGATAATTACCCCAAACTTAGTTTTCATTCATGAACATTGAGTAACATACGTTATTGATATCTATAATACAATACATTTCCGCTGATTTCTCTCGTCAATAAAACAATCACAAACAAACTCTCTTTATCTTTATTTCATAATTAGCCTCAATAAAACACGCAATCAAAGTTTTGCTTATTAAAGGTTCTTTACAATTAACTGTGCCGATGTCAATCAAATAGTTTATATAGGCTACACTGTCTTTTAAATTTATTTATCGTGGGAGATTTTTCAAGGTATCCAGTTGTCAATCAAAATCATAACCCTGCCCTTGCGCAGTGTTTTGTAGTACGATATTTAATTATTCATCAAACGAAAAAATACGACAGCTTTGATTGGTTTACTTAAATAGAATGTGCACATGATCTAATCACGTGATCGCCTAACGAGCAAACATGGCGGTTGATATTCTCATTTCGCCTAAGGCAAGCCGATAAAGATCGATAATTAGGCTATTGCCCTGATTAGATAAGAGTCGCGTTGTTATTTAATGGTAATGGGATTAAATAAGGTACGTGTGATACACTCGCTGATTGTGAATTTTAGAGGCTTTTGTTTATTATGAGGTTAATCATATTTGAAACTGCCGAAATTGCCCCGAATTTGCCGAAAATGAAGGCGACTCAAATTTCGCCCCACATGAATAAAAAAGCGAAGTCGGCCAAACTAAAGCGTAGTTTTTAGCGACTTCGCCTAATCGCGTGACCCCTGCTCCCATATCTCATATGTAAGTTACTTATATACTACTCTCATATCTCATCTGTAAGTGACATATACTACTCCCATATCTCATCTGTAAGTGACATATACTACTCCCATATCTCATCTGTAAGTTACATGCTACTCACATAATTATCTCATCTGTAAGTTACTTATATACTACTCCCATATCTCATCTGTAAGTTACATGCTACTCACATAATTATCTCATCTGTAAGTGACATATACTACTCACAAATCTTATCTGTAAGTTAGTTTTATGCATTGTTACTTTTCATTTTGTTAATGTCTCCCGACATATAAGCGGCAGTCAAAAAACATTTGTGTAGGTTATAATAGCCTGATATCAGTCCTCAATAAAAGGACTGGCCTCAATTTGGAAGAAATATGGGAGTCATAAATATAATGTGCTTCAGTTTTAAATGCACCTTTAAAATCTCTACAGTTTAATACTGATGATGAAATAGTTTGGTCTAGAAAACTGACTGCTATTTGTATAATTTATAAATATTCATTCATATAAGGTTCATATTGCTATCTGTTTTATAAAGTGTAATTAAATAAAAAAACGTATTATTATTCATCAAATATGGATTAGCTTTACTTCTCGGGAACTGTGTGCATTAAATCAACGAAATTTGGATGATAGTTGTATATTATTACTTTCCAGTAAACCTGACCCTGCTGATGCCCGGTATGAGACGTCACAGCGTCATCCAGGGGTACCTGAACAAAATAGGCGCCATCTTCAAGAGAACCGTGCTCGGCAAGTCCAAGTACAAGTAAGCCATTCAGGACAGCTGGCCGCGGCAGGAAGGTTTATAAAGTGCAGGCAATGGGAAAGTTAGAGAAAAATAATCAAAAACGAATGTGACAAAAACTATCAAGCATTCGGCAATGTAAACACTTGCATATCTTGAGCTATGTTACAGCAGAGACACTGTGTGCGTTATGGCAGGTTCCATCAATTGTTTTCAAAAACGAATGTATATTTAGAAAGGCAAAATAGACAGTTTAAGTATTTTGTGACATGTCTTAACCAGCGTAAGGTCATTTGCTGTGTTGTGTATGACCCTTTACTAGAAAAAACGACAGTTTGGTGTAGAATTTTGTTTAAACTCATTTAGAACTTAACTAGAGGCATGGTCTTTGTTTTGTGTTGATATTACCATCAGATTAGTAATGCCAAAATCATCTCAATATCCCATCAATGTATATGAACGCAAATGTTGACAAGGTCAGTTTTAATTATTTTATCTTCCGTGAGTTATGAATATAATACAACTCCAACTGGTCCCACTTTCGCATGGCGGGTCACGAGTAAAAAATAAAATAATATAAAATAAATAACAAAATTAAACACAAACTCAATATCAGTTTAACATTCATACTGTACAGGACATCTATCTCTATTCAAAGCTGAAGTTGTCCAGACAGCACATAGAAATTAAATGTAGTTCTTTTACCAAGTTGTATTTAATGGCAATCTTTTGTTGCAGGCCTTTTTGCTTTAATTTTTATGTTCGATTATTTGATGTGGATATTATCTGAAGATACAAGGAGACAAATGTGCAGTGTTTGGATTAATTATTGCCACCTTTATCATATAAGATGCAGCGTAACACAACCTTTTGGTGTTAATTCTTTTATATCGAGGTCAATCTTCCTCGCATGTTAAAGGACCATAGGAATCTATTCGATAGCAAGAGTAGGACAGGTTCCTGGATTTCTGTTTTCTCCCCTCACTCTGGGGCAGCTCTAAATAACCAATAATGTGTTGCTGAGCCTTTAAACAAAATTTAGTTCAGTTATAATTGGAGAACAAAATATAAGATCAGAGAACAGACGAAGAAATAAGATATCTTCGTAGAACAGTAAAGGAATTGGATTTCTTTTTCGACTCAAACAGTTTTTCAGCTACATATATTAGCTTGTGAAACGTGTGTGTAATTGTAAGGATTATAGTTCCTCCCCCACATTACCGAGTGAGAATCCACAAGGTGGGCACATTGCAGAGTATTCGTATAAGCTTAGGAAGAAAGGAAAGACTGAATAATTCCTGGTGGCTTTAAACTTGTAAATGGTGTTCAGTATATTAATAGAGATTATTTAACTGCTGGGATCGATTATAGGGAAATCCTTGGTGAGATGATAGACGTGGTTCTTTTCACGAACGAGCGTATGTCAGTGAGTGAAAAAACAAAACACGTTTGCCATCGAGTATAGAATTTCCCTATAATCGAACACAGCAGTTAAACGTCAGCAACAATTTATTGACGTCATAACTCAACGTCGTAGTTAGTTATTTTTGTGTTCGGAGTTAGTTATTAATATTTAGCGATTATGAATATTCTTTCACTGAGAAATACCAATCTTTCACTGATAAAAATGTAATAAATAGTTATTATTTTCTCTACAGTATACATTTTAAAAGAATACATGGCAATCTTAAAATATTTAGCTGGCATTAAAATGTACACCTCAAATAAAAACCAGTATTTTAACTCATCCGGTTTACATATATTCAAAAACAAGGTAATGCAATGGATTTTTTGGGTTTTCTTTAGCATTCTATCATGTTTACACGTATTATTGGTGCAGTCTAACCAACAATTAGTAATATGCAAAAATATTGCTATAAAATATTCAAACAATATCAATAATGACTGTAAATAAGCAATTTATTTAGAAAAAACCCGCTTGACGCCCCAAGTTTTATAAACATCAAGATTACCAGGTGTCCCTTTAAGATACACATTGTGACATAACCACTAGACCAATTTAACCAAAAAAATAAAATAACCTTTTAATATTGACAAAATTTGGTCTTGACATTTAACTGAGAAATAACCCCGAACTCACATGAATCACAGTTGTTTGTGTTTGTATTTTACAAACCTTTAACTGTGTTATAGTCGGGTCAATAAGCTGGTTGTTTTATGTATAATTTTTATGCTAACAGATTCATATTCATATTGTTATTATTTTTACATGTTACTAATTGTTGGATTATATTTCACCAATAATATATTTAAAATGATCGTAGTATAACGAAGAAATATTGAAAACTCAAAATCTTATTTTAATATCTGCAAGCAGTTTTAAAGTGGAATCATATTTGATTAAAGTAACTATCCCACCAACAACAGCCACATTTTACAACATATGTACACCATTTCTAAACCTACTGACAAAAATGTACATATTTTGAGAATCAAAACTCTACATAGCTACAATATAAAAAGCGTTCACCATCAGGCAAAACCCTATGAATGGAGTGTCGAATGGAGTGTCGAAATAAGTTACCAACTCGTAATTCATTTTATGCATATTAAATCACGGGCATTTTAAGAACCCATGAATAAACCTATACTTTTAATATGCATATATGCATTACTATATGAGCTGAACACCTGGACAGAGTTTTGATAAACGGTTTTGTAGCTTAATTGTGCCCTTATTTGGGTGGTTAGTTTCTTTAATAATTCAGTGCTAATTTTGATGCTTGACTAATACTGCATGATTGCCTTGTGTCCCTTTAAACCTATACTCGGTAAAAAAAGTTTTGGACCAGGGATATAAAGTCATATAAAATAAAACTAGTGGACAAAATTTAAGTATCTTTTTTTAGTAACCAAGGTCTACCCTACCCGGTCAATTTGGTACCAGAAACATTAAATTCCAAACAAGATTTGTTTTTTAAAAAATATCGCGAACACACAAAGGGTCTGTAAAAAATGTTGCAAAGTCCATACAAAGTAACAGTTACGGACACATTCGAGTAACCAATAAAAAGATCATTATTTTTTCACAAACTTTCATTGTAAATGATAATTATTGTTGATTGTTGATCTATTGTGAATTATCACTGAGATAATAAGGTTATGGTCGAATGTCATGGTTCAGCGATCATTGTACGGGTTCGAACACTGCCATGGTCCAAAACTTCTTTTACAGAGTATATATAATGTTATGGATGTATATGTTTTTGTGCCTTTTATTTGACATTTTGAGGCCATTGCAATATGTTCTGTGTTGATCGAGGAATTTAGCAATAATTAAAGAGCACTTCATAACAAGCAAACCTGTACATATACTAGAAATCCATCATTCCACATGTTCTTGTATATATTCATTATCCGTATATTTAGTTGTTGAAACAACATTTTTTAAAGTATCTGTTGTTTATGTTTGTGTTTCTGTAGTTTGTATGACAAAATCAGTTGTGTTTGCGTGTTAGAAACTTATTTACCAGCGATATTGCTTCATCTTTATTTGATGTACAACTAATATTGATATATACAGTTTATGTATATTGTTTATTGACAGCCGTCTCTAGGATGGTCTGCTTCTGTCCAGATGTGCTATGGTGTATAGTGGTGTAGCAATCTAAGTTGATCTGTATATCTATAATCGTATATTTGCAGTAACTTTTTTCTTTTTTTTGTGCCCCGTGTGGTTGCCGGGGGCACCGTTTGGTCACGGGGCAAAGAATACGGCCACTGCAGCATCCCTTTGGAGGGGTAGGCAGAGGGGTAAAATCCCCCAAATTCATGTTTATTTTATCATTTTTTGTTCATGTTCATTAAAGGTCTTCATCATGATCCCTGCATTGTTTCAGGTGCTATCTCGCTCGCATCAAAAGAGCAGTGGCAGAAAAACAATAACGTGGATCCAACGTAAATTGGAGTTCTACGATAGAATTTGCAGCAACTCTGCAGTTCAGGGTGAGAAGGTTCTAGGCCCATTTTCCATATTTTATCTCGATGTACACGGAAGATGAGCCTGGCATGTTCATGCCTTTTAGGCGCCATATAACCTTTCATGTGTTGGTGCGCCTTAAAACCCCAATTCAATTCAATTCTTTTTTTGTGCATTAGTAGTTTTTCAGTTTGCATGTTTAAAGAGGCTGTTTTGACATTTCAGTAGATTTTGCTTATTTCTTATTATCAAACGTAAAAATGGTCGGACATTTATTACATTTTGTGTTTTTTGCGCATATAAATCCATCTGGATAGCTTTTACAGCATTCTTATTGGTTAAATTGGTCACGTGATCAGTGTTCAAACTTACTAAACATAATCAGTAATCGCAGCTTTATGATATTATACGACATTGTGCCTAATGGAGAAAAGGACATGACCAGGTACTATGACAGTGGGGAGAATTTGGACATGTGACAAAATAATTGATTTTTGAATGCACTTTTCATAAAAGAAGAGAATTGTTGGTATTAAAATGCATGTTTCATGCACACACATGCACACATTAAATCATTTGAATTGCAAATTTGGATTCAGTGGGATATTTTTTGTTTTTAACATACAGTATTTGCAGGATCTTTAGGTCAGGAACAAGCTGAATGTCCTGAATATATATTGTTGCCTATAATAAAGGGAGGACATCAGGATTGGTAATTATTTTTTTTAATTAATAAAAATAAGCTAAATGAGCCATAAACAACTAAGAAAAATTACACTGAATATATAAAATAAAAGACATGAAGAAGATATTTCCTAACCATGGTTATGCGCCAGCGTTAGCTATTTAAACTTAGCATTAAAAATTGTGTGTCATTTGTAGATACATGTATCGCCAAAGTACTCCGAGTGACAGCTGTTTATAATTTGAGGAATCTTCTGTGGCCTGGTAAGACTTGTAATTTGTATTATAGCAAATTGTTTATGTTCCGTAATCCATATATAACTTTAAACTATTTCAAGTTTTAAATTGGTAATTCCATATATATTCAAATATATATTAAAAAAAATAACATTTTTTGTAGCACCAAGTCAGATTTATCCCCATTTAAACACATTTCTAGTCATGTTTATTGTAATTGAATGTCGTTGTTTTACATATATGTATGTATTGGCGCTTTTATAATATTAATATTATTAAACGTTACTTGTACATGTTTATTCAGTTCATGTCTGTTTTGCAATTTCTTCAAGGTTTTTATAAAAAAAAGTATAATTCTTGAAGTGCAAGGCTCAATATGGCCTTTCTGAATGCTCCAAATTCATTGACTTTTATTAAGTTTGGCAAAAACGCTATTAATTAAAAAAGATACTGTTTAATGCCCTGCCATGACAAGCAGACATGCAGTGTTTCCCTTGTCCATCCATGTCTGCACCAAAAAACATTTACAAGCATTTTTAGCTAAGTCCTTTTCTCAGACACCAGAAGAGCTTTTTACTATACATGTTTACATTTATACATGACAGCAATATGTTTCTACCAAAAGTAGGTCAACATGAATGACATCGACATACTTTTTGTACTTTTTATGCCCCCGAAAAGGTTTCGGGGGCATATAGTAATCGCACCATCCGTCTGTCTGACCTTCTGTCCGTCATTCCGCAGTTCATGTCCGGACTGTACCTTCAAAACCCCTGCATGGATTTTTAATTGACTTGGCACAAGCGATCACCATAACAAGACGATGTGTCGCGCGCAAAACCCTCAAAGGTCAAGGTCACACTTGCAGTTCATAGGTCAAAAACAGGTACGCAATTTCGTGTCAGGACCGTAACGTCACAACCCATGCAGGGATTTTTAAATAACTTGGCACAACGGATCACCATAACAAGACGATGTGTCGCGCGCAAAACCCAGGTACGTACCTCAGAGGTCAAAGTCACAATTGCATTCATAGTCAAAAACAGGTACGCAATTTCGTGTCCGGACCGTAACGTCACAACTACAGCAGGGATTTTTAATTAACTTGGCGCAAGTAATCACCATAACAAGACGATGTGTCGCGCGAAAACCCAGGTCTTCAAGATCAAGGTCACACTTGGAGGTCAAAAGTCAAATCGTGTCCAGTCAATAACTCTGGCATTCATGCACGGATTTTCAAATAACTTGGCACAAATGCTCACCACAACAAGACGATGTGTCGCGCACAAAATCCAGGTCTGTGGCCCCAAGGTCAAGGTCACACTTAGAGGTCAAAGGTCCAATCGTGTCCGGTAAGTAACTTTTGCATGCTGGACGGATTTTCAAATAACTTGGCACAAGTGCTCACCACAATCAAACGATGTGTTGCGCACAAAATCCAGGTCCATGGCTCCAAGGTCAAGGTCATACTTAGAGGTCAAAGGTCACTTTGGGGACATTTGTCAATTACAGTGATATTTCTTGTTTCAATAAAGTTTTACATTACAGTTTCTTGCTTAATTCCATTACTCAGAGACCAAAAGCCACACACTTTTCAAAACTTCATGCAATCTAACATTTAAATGACAGCATCATGTCCCTTCTAAAAGAATGAGAATGACCTTGACATAATTACACTCTTCATTTATTTCATATTAATAAATTCTATAAAATACCCTTGAACTTTCTTGGTATTAAAATTCAGCAAGTTAATTTGGTTCAATCTCATTAAAATCATATCCTAATTACGATTTGATACTCTCCGCTATTGGATCTGACAACCTTGCCTTTGAGGTCACGTCAGATCGACCTTTCTAAACTAAATTCACCAATGAAATCGCACGTTTCTTATGCACTTCAAATGACATTCGAGTGAACTGAACAAATGAAAATCTACATAAAACAGATCTGTATACCAATAAAGTTAAAGTCTTCGTGTGTTATTGCTGTGTTAGTGCACGATAAATTCAAAAAAATGCACTAAATGGCATGTTTTACATCAAGATACGAAGAAAATCATGGGCGTTGTCGTGTGTTTTGAAAATATGTATTTCACCGAAATTATTACGGCATTAGATAGCCTAAATATTAAGTCATATTACATCTGGCCCGCTTAGCTCAGTGGATAGCATACTCGACCGCTTAGTGTGGGTGGGTTCGCCACGAATCGGTAAATGTTTTTTGTACCGCTATTAAATTCCGTCAAACCATTTTTTCTTTTTTTCAGTAAATATTCAATAATGGTTGGTGTATTATGTTTGTCAATGCAATTCTTTTGTGTTTTATAAGCTAAAAGTTATGGACATTGTTTTTTTCAATACCGAGCGTAGACTGCTCCATTGCAGCATTTTACTGGGATGCGACATGCGCAGTGAAGATCTGATTGGCTAATCGTAAGATCAATCTGACGTGACCTGTAATGCGAAGTCGTCAGATCCTTAGTAGCGAACAGTATGGTAGCGTGATAAAGGGTCTGATTTTAATGAGATTGAATTTGGTTAAACCTTTTTCTTATAATTGTTTTCAATTAAAAGCTTATTAAACCATTGTTGTTAATTGTACCCTCGTGTGAATGTGCTCAGTGTTACAAAAGCTGCTGGTTGTACATACGCCTTTGTACTTTTATACAGTAATCCCGTGCCATGTTGTAGTTGTTATCGTTGACGTATCATATTCTCTCTGTTTTGCACCCCCTCAGACCGATAAAAAATTGTTATCTTCCTGAAACTCATTGGTTTTGTACCAAAAAAACTATATTTGTGGTGGGGTTGGGTGGGGTTGGGGTTGGTGGGGGTGGGTACAGTTAGAGGTGGGAGGCAATAAGAGCTGAAACGGTATCTATGTTTAATCTTATCTGTTGATTGATATAAGCATACTAGAGCTGGAATTGGATATTACTTCTCAGTTATGTACTCTTGAGCCTTTTAGACATTATTTTATTCCATTTTTGTTTACACTTCCTTCTTAATGCAAGATGACCATCACATCAACAAATACTTAAAATAGAAAAATGTCTCTACTCCTTGAACTGCAAGAGATAATTGATACAAGACCTTTACCACAAATGCTGCTGTTTGTTTACATAGAATTATACTGAGGGAAAAAAGTTTAGCAAGTTTTTAGATGAAATAATACTGTATACAAGATATACTTACATTTTTGGACTTTAAGGGCTTGACCCCTACGTTCATTTATTCGTTACGTCATTAAGATGTTTGACTGTTATTGACGTGTGTTTAATAAAATATTATGTCTATGGCAGTAGTTTCTTGATTTTACAACCAAAAATGTATTATTTCCAGGGTGCAACAAAAACTTGCTAAACTTTTTCCCCTCGGTATATATAGATAACACGGTTATCGTCATTGCTTTGAAACTGCCAGTGGGCTTTTTCTGAAACTTAACAGGAAAGTTTCATTTGACATGAATCTGACATCCAAGATGGCCACCATGGCTAAAAATAGATTTAAAAGTACAAGTTTGTTATCACTACACCTCCAGAACCATATGTGGGGTTGATTAGGAACCTTTATCAAAATGACTGACATCTAGTTGATCCTAGCAAATACAATTCCATTTTGATGAGACGTCAAACATGGCTTCCATCAGCCATCCTGTTAACATTGAGTTATACAGTGTGAACATTTGAGAAGACAAATCCTCTGTCAAATATATGGCAAAAATAAAAGGTTGCTATGTAGTAATGTTAAAATCTGTTAATTTACTTATGAATATGTAAGCAATTAATAGTATCATACATATTAATTTCATAATACGTTTTATTTTATGCTTAGCAGTGAAAAGTGGATTTTAGCAATGAAATAAAAGTGGTATTTCATACGTGTGAAATATAGAATTTTATTTTTTCTCTGCCGGAACTACTTTTTTTTTCAAATACTGTTTTTTTCCGAAAGTTGCTATAGTAATGAAATCATTGGATTGGATATAACTTAACTAAGAAAATGAGTCGAAGATTATTGAAATCGGTTAAGTAGTTTGGAAGTTACGGGAAACAGCAATTTCATCATACTATGCTAATGACATCATCAACTTTTTATTTATTTTTCTGCATACTGCAATACACTTTTAATTTGATTATAAAGCATAAATTAAAAATAAAAATTGTTGTTTTGTCATGAATAACAGATTTTATTTCATCTCAAATGATCAAACTTCAATATTTTCAAAACAACAAATATCCTCTATTTACTTTTCTTTGACATAGTTGTACAATATATGCCATATTTTCCTGAATAATATATCGCTAGTTGCAAAGTTTGGTCATATTGCATTTAGGGAATAGAATATAAATGTATTTTGTAATTATATTATGTATGCCTTTTATACACTTTTAAGCACCATGTATATACCATCATGGAAAGACAAACTGTGTGTAGAATTGTATGTCAATTTACACCTCATAGATAAAATCCGTTATTTTAACCCATGTAGAATTGTATTTCATTTTAAACTTCATATGTAAAATCTGTTCGGTATTTTAACCCAGCGCAGGGTTTTGGGTAATTTTTATGCTGTAAACATTCATGCATTTTTATGCTGTAAACATTCATGCATGACACCTCAGAGGTGTCTGTTCATCAAACCATCAATGAAAATGAGAAGTGCTTGGTTGTTGGTATTTATGTCATTATCTGTGTTCTTCCAGTTTTCAGCTTTTGTGTGACGTATTAAATAGTGTGAAATAACTCTGCAATATTTGTCTTAGTTTTCCATAGAAAACCATAAATAATGTCTATATATCAAAAGGCACCACAAGATCATTATATTGATATGTTTTGCCAGTTTCAAAAACATTTCTTTATCAATTACAGAGTTATACTCAAGAAACAGAAAGTTAATCTCTGGAAAAGAAAACTGGAATTTAAATGGCGACCTAGGAAACAGTTGCATTTATTTAAGAATGCAACTTTCACAATTAAAGCAACTCTTTCATGTATGTATCAAGATTCAAACAGTTTCCAAAATAGGGAAGTTCTTTATATCAAGTCACCACAAGAGATATGCGTAAAAAGTGGCATAACAATTCGGTCATTGAGCTGTGGTTTTGGAGTAATGAAATGAAAAGTGTGGTGGACATTTGTTTTTAGCTCTACTCCCGTGGTGCGGTGTCCGTCCGCCCATCTGTCTGTCTGGTTTTTTTTAGTGACTACTCCTCTGAAAGTACTCGACGGATTTTCACAAAACTTCATAGGAATGTTGCTCTTGATATTATCTAGCTGACCCTATGAAAATTTCAGGTCGGCCGGAAATCCGACGGCTAAAAATAGATTTTTACTCTAAGTGATATTGATGTGGGACTTTTTCTAAAATGATCAGCATGACATGATGTTGGTCCTTGTCGAAAATCCTTTTGATTCGACGTTAAACATGGCCGCCAGCAGCCATCTTTGTTTACATAGAGTTATTTAGTAAAAACTTGTAGCGACTACTCCTCTGAAACTACTGGACTGATTTTCATGAAACTTCACAGGAATGTTGCTCTTGATGTCTAAATGATCCTAGCAACATTTCAGGTTGGTCGGAAATTCAAGATGGCCGCCACAGCCAGCAGCCATCTTTGTTTACATAGAGTTATATAATGAAAACTTGTAGCGACTACTCCTCTGAAACGGATTTTCATGAAACTTCACAGGAATGTTGCTCTTGATGTCTAATTGATCCAAAATTTCAGATCAACTGGAAATTCAAGATGTCCGCCACGGCTAAAAATAAATTTTCAAAAAACAAGTTTGTAGTGACTACTTCTTGAAAACTATAAGTGATATTGATATGTGTCTTTTCCTAAAATGATCAGTATGACATGATATTGATCCTTGTCGAAAATTATTGATTCAACGTTAAACATGGAGCTCTGCAGTGGCCATCTTTGTTTACATAGAGTTATATAATGAAAACTTGTAGCGACTACTCCTGTGAAACTACTTGACGGATTTTCATGAAACTTCACAGGAATGCTGATCTAGCTATCAAAAACCTATCAGTAGAGCTTCAAGGTCATTGACCTCTTGTTAAAAAATAACTTTGTAGTGACTACATCTTGAAAACTATTAGTGATAATGATATGGGACTTTTTCTAAAATTATCAGCATGACATGACGTTGGTCCTTGTCGAAAAACGTTTTGATTCGACGTTAAACATGGCTGCCAGCTGCCATCTTTGCTTACATAGAGTTATATAGTAAATAGTTGTAACAACTACTCCTCTGAAACTACTTGACCAAAAAATTCATGACACTTCACAGGAATGTTGCTCTTGATGTCTAATTGATCCTAGGAAAATTTCATGTCAGCCGAAAATTCAAGATGCCATGTCTAAAAATAGATTTTTTAAAAAACATGTGTGATATTGATATGGGACTTTTTCTAAAATGATCAGCATGACATGATGTTGATCCTTGTTGAAAATTATTTTGTTTGATTAAACATTTACACAGAGTTATATAATAAAAACTTGTAACGACTACTCCTATGAAACTACTTGACGGATATTCATGAAACTTCACAGGAATGTTGCTCTTGATGTCTAGTTGATCCTAGCAAAATTTCAGACTGACTACTTGACTACTTAACGACTACTCTGAAACTACTTGACAGATTTTTATGAAACGTCACAGGAATTCTGAACTAGTTATCAACACCTATCAGTAGAGATTCAAGGTCATTCAACTTTTGTTTGTAAACAGCATGCAACAAAAAAACGTTCTTTGAATAAAACATGAAATGCAAATTTCCTGTTAATAATTTCACTGAAGGATCATGTTAACTTCCATAAATTGTAACGCTACGACTAATGTCAACATACATAACCCGCAGTTGTATCAATTAATAATTGAATAATAACTACCGGTATATAAGATTTGATACTTATCACATAAATTTTAATGAGCACATTGATGTGATATGCCTCGGATGTGTTAAAGAGACACCCAGCAATTTTGTTAGATTGGAGTATGTCGTATGAGGAGCGGGTGGGCGTGCATCAAACTCATGGTATCCAAGCAATTACTTTAGTTGGGGATGTTTTGAAGAAACTAGGTTTGTATAGCTAGCTTATATAAAAAGGAAGCTTGGGATTTCATTTGATATCACTGTCACTGGGATCAAGGTGGTTGTTGCTAAAAATAGAAAAATGGTTTCTGGCTTATAACTTGAGTTAGGAATGAGGTATTGAAGCAAAACAAATGGTGTGGAGGTATAGGTTATATGACAGGAAGCCTGGGATTGCATTTGAGGTCACTGAGGTCAAGGTCACTGTTAATAAAAAGAGAAAGAAGGTTTCTGGGAGAAAGTAACTTACATGGAAAGGAAACTTAGGACTGCCTTCGATGTCACTGGGATCAAGGTCACTGTTACCAAAAATAGAAAAAATGTTTCCAGGTGACAACTTGTGTAAGGAATGAGATATAGAAGTGAACCTTGATGAAGATAGTTTGTCTTGCATTTGATGGCACTGGGGTCAAGGTCAAGATAACTAAGAATGAGATATTGGAATGAAACTTGGTGTGTAGGTTGTGTATGTGGAATGGAAGCGTTTGAGGTCACTTTGGTTGGATAGCTTGCCAACAAGACTACCATATATACCTTAATTTCAATTAGACAGTGAATAGACACTTTGATTACATGTTAAACTGAAAACATCAAAACATCTTTAAATTATTAAATAGGCAATTACTTTTGATATAAAAGTAAAATGTTTTTAGCTCTACTGATCTTTTGCCGTGGTGCAGCGTCCATCCGTAAACTTTTTTTGTGGCGGCTACTTCTCTGAAACTACTTGATGGATTTTCATGAAACTTCACCAGAATGTTGCTCTTAATGTTTAGTTGATCCTTGCAAAAATTCAGGTTGGCCGGAAGTTCAAGATGGCCTCCACGCCTAAAAATAGATTTTAAAAATGCGATTTTGTGGCGACTACTTCTCAAAAACCATAAGTGATATTGATTTGAAACCTTTACCAAAATGACTGGCATGTCATGTTGTTGGTCCTAACCAAAGTTCATTTTGATTGTATATCAAGACAAACATTCCTGTAAAGTTTTATGAAAATCAGGTTCACCGTTGGCCTAAAATTCAAGATGCTGAAATGGCTTAAAATAGATTTTAAATACAATTTAATGGCTACTTCTCTAAAACCATAAGTGGTATCGGTTTGGTACCTTTACCAAAATGACTTTCATAAAACTTTACAGGAATGTTTGTCTTGATATCCAGTTAGTCCCAAGTAAAAATCAGGTTGGCCGGAAATTCAAGATGGCTGCCACAGCTTAAATACAAGTTTGTGGCAACAACTTCTCAAAAATCATAAGTGGTATTGATTTGAAACCTTGACATGACATGCAGTTGGTTCTAAACAAAAAATCATTTTGATTCCATGTTAAACATTGCTGCAAGCGACCATCTTTTTTTACGTCGAGTAATAGGAAAAACTTGTGACAACTACTTCTCTAAAAATGTTGGTCTTATTTCCATAACACTTCGCAGGTTTCCATGGCTGAACTAGCTATCAAAATTTATCAGTAGAGCTTCAACGTCATTGACCTCTTGTTCTAAATTACTGCACATAACTTGGTGTATGTAATAGCCTATGAAAGATAAACGGTGGGGTGGGGTCACCATGGGACTCTGGGATAGGCGTCAAAAGTTCAAATAAACAAATACTATAAAATAAAAATATATTCATTTACAGTGTCATACAAGGCAGGGGCGTATTTAAGCATACTCCTGTACGCCCGGTGTAACGGGAAAATACTGGACCGGGAAAAAACTAGACAGAAGCTACACTGCGCATGCGCGTATTACTTTCGGCTAAATATAACAAAACTGTCTATAGGGAGCATCTCAAAGGTTAAAATCAATGCAAATGTACAACACAATGAAGAAGAATCATAAAAGCTGCCAGTGGGAACTTCACATACTTTCCCCTTATTATTTTGTACGATGACTGCATTAATATCTTATATGGCGCCTAATAGGCATGAACATGTCAGGCTCATCCTCCATGTACATGGAGATAAGAAATTGAGGATGGGCCTAGGACATTCTCACCTTGAACGTCAGAATTGCTGCAAATTATACTGTAGACACTCCATTTACGTTGGAGCCACGTTTATTGTTTTTCTGCAACTGCTCTTAGTGATGTGGGCAAGATTGCACCTGAAACAATGCATGATGAAGACCTTTAATGAGCATGAACAAAAAACGACAAAATGAATATGAATGGGGGTTGGTGGGTGGTGTTGGGGGGTGGGGGTCCTACCCCTCTGCATGTGTAGGTGTGTTTGCAGTTGCAGCGGTTGTATTCTACCCCGGCAACCACACGTGGAGCTGGATAGTTGACATTAATGTAGTTGTATACAAACTCATTATATAATTAATTCTTACATCAGCCTCATTAATGAGGCAATAGTATAACCAATAACACTCAATTAAATCAGAGCGGTACCATTGTTAGAGGAAAATAACCGCCGGGAAATAACTTAGACACAGCCGGGAAAAAACTGGACATTATTGTGTATCTCAATAATATGTTATCATATCTCATCTCCAATGTTTTCCCGCTCACCTCTCATGCCAACCTTACTAATGAGGCAATAGTACTTTAAGTACGTATCCAAGAGAGATCGATTTATCCCATTTAGCTCTCTTTAGGTTACATTGCACCATTGTTTTTCCTTCTTTGTTTTATATAGGACGAATGTATATCAAAAGATAAAAAAAAATTCTCCGTAGAAAACTTTAAAACAAATATCAATCAAACGATCGAGCGTCAAAAGTATGCATTTTGTATCACTAGTAAGGCAGGCAAACGTTTTATATTAGGCACTATTTGACTATACACCACGGAAGCACAAACGCAATGGTGCAATGTAACCATTAGTCCCATTTCATACACAGATACATCAAGATGGCACTACCAAGGAAAAACCCTGGTACTACACATTCCTACATTAAAACTATACATTCCGATCAAAAATACATATAGGCATCCAGTCCAGGACGTTCAGACATCCAACTGTTGCCAAACTCTGTATCCACCGTTTTTTTTTCTAAATCGTTTAAAATAAACGTTTTCCATGGTGCGAATTTGTCAGGGTCTAAAATATTTTGTATCCAAGATAATTTAAGTGAGTGACTAAGTGTAGTGATTTAATGTGTGGGATCTTTAATCCACCTTCTTCAATAGTGTACATCATCACATTACGTTTTATTTTATCTGGTTTACCTGACCACAGAAAATCGAACATCGCATTTTGAATGTCGCGATATACATGTTCGGGTGGATCAGGCAAGACAGTGATACATTGAATGAGTATTGGCGGGGCAAGTGTTTTTAAAATAGTTGTTTTACCTATTAAGGATAAATTTCGAAACGACCAATAATTTATCAATTTTTTATTTTGTCGAATTTACTATGACAATTGTGAACCACATAGTTGTCGTTTTGCAAATTGTATTCTATTCCTAAAACTTTAAAAGAACCACTTCATTCCATTTTACCGGTTTGCATCTTTACATCCTTTTTATGTCCGATCCAAACAATTTTAGTTTTATCAAAGTTTGCTTTTAGTCCAGAACATAACGAGAATTTGTCAACAGTTTCTAGAGTAGCATTCAGTGACTTTACATCGTCGTCAAGGGAAAGGGACGAGTCATCTGCATATTGATTTATAAGGTATTCTGAACCGCCTATTTTAATACAATTAATATCAGTATTATTTTTTAAAGCCGCACTTAAAATTTCGACACATATTATAAATAGATATGGCGATAAAGGGTTTCCCTGACGTACACCACGCTGCATAGAAAAATAATCGGTACTGTGACCATCAATGTTATTGTACAACGTTTTAAACCACTGAAGTATGGAATCCCCAAAATTGAAGAAACGTAATGCTTTTTCTATAAAACCCCATTCAAGAGAATCGAAAGCCTTTTCAAAGTCTAATAAAACTAGAATACCCGATACATCTAATTCTTCACATTTCTCAATAATGTCAATTCTAATACACCCGCACTATATAGCCTAGTTTAAAATATCTCGTTATATTGAACGATATATCACTGTAATTTTTGCAACGCTAGGAGAATTGTATGCAACATTAGGAGAGTAAGCAAAGCAATGCGAAATATTTCAGATGTGTGCGTTATTTTCACATTTTAGAGGTATTAGAATAGAAATAGAACATCGTTTACTGTGAATTATCTATAATATATCACGGTTTGTCGTTCAATTGTAAACAATAATTTCACTTCGGCGAGTGAAATTAATGTTTACAATTGAACTCCAAACCGTGATATAGTAAACGATAATTCACAGTAAACGATGTTCTATTTCTTAAATATAAATCTAGTTGATTCTCCAATATATCTACCTTTCAAAAATCCCGACTGACTTTCTGAAATAATTTTTGGAAAGATTGTCTTCAGGCGGCATGCAATAGCTGATGAAGCAATTTTAGTATCTACATTTAGTAACGAGATAGGTCTCCAGTTTTTTAGATAAAAATGAGATTTTCCCTCTTTTGGTAATCACGTTATGACACCTTGTTTTTGAGTTACAGATAATGATTCAGAATTATAGCCAAAATGAAGCGATTTAATGAGGTATCTTGATAAAACTTGACATTCGTGATGATCCTTTGATCGATGACCGTCAAGTTTGATAAAATGGGTTTAGCGTGACATCCAAAATAATGTCGAAACCATAAAACTCTTCTCTGGACCGATTATTACAGTTGTTGCATATACATGATTGCTACGCACACGACTATCAAGTTTTTTTCAAATGAGATCCATTTGTGGATTGGGTCGGTGGGAGCGGAGTGGGGTTAAACATGGCCTTGCCCCGTGGTGTAACTTTATATAGCTTTTTCATTATTTCTTTTACATAGACCTATTAAGAACAAATTTGAAAAGTCATTTTGAATGCAGAGCTGGTTTTGAATACAGAGCTGGCTCCGAGATCGATATTCGTTTTAAACATACACCAAGTCATTTTGAATGCAGAACTGGGTTTGAATACAGAGCGTGGCTTTGAGATCGATATTCGTTATAAACATACACCAAGACATTATGAATGCAGAACTGGGTTTGAATACAGAGCTGGCTATGAGATAGATATTCGTTATAAACATACACCAAGACATTATGAATGCAGAACTGGGTTTGAATACAGAGCATGGCTTTGAGATCGATATTCGTTATAAACATACACCAAGACATTATGAATGCAGAACTGGGTTTGAATACAGAGCATGGCTTTGAGATCGATATTCGTTATAAACATACACCAAGACATTATGAATGCAGAACTGGGTTTGAATACAGAGCTGACTTTGAGATCGATATTCGTTATAAACATACACCAAGACATTATGAATGCAGAACTGGGTTTGAATACAGAGCATGGCTTTGATATCGATATTCGTTATAAACATACACCCAGACATTATGAATGCAGAACTGGGTTTGAATACAGAGCATGGCTTTGAGATCGATATTCGTTATAAACATACACCAAGACATTATGAATGCAGAACTGGGTTTGAATACAGAGCATGGCTTTGAGATCGATATTCGTTATAAACATACACCAAGACATTATGAATGCAAAGCTGGGTTTGAATTTCGAGCTGACTCTGAGATCGATATTCGTTATAAACATACACCAAGACATTTTGAATGCAGAGCTGGGTTTGAATGCAGAGCTGGCTTTGAAATCGATATTCGTTTTAAACTTACACCAAGGCATTATGAATGTGTAGCTGGGTTTGAATACACAGCTGGCTCTGAGATCGATAATCGTTTTAAACATATACCAAGACATTTTGAATATCGAGATGGGTTGGAATACTGAGCTGGCTCTGAGATCGATATTTGTTATAAACATACAACAAGGCATTTTGAATGCAGAGCTGGGTTTGAATGCAGAGATGGCTCTGAGATCGATATTCGTTTTAAACATACACCACGTCATTATAAACAAAGAATACAGAGCTGGGTTTCAATTTTATCAAAAACTGCTGAAAAGATTTCAACAGTTTTTTGTTGAGCCCGTTTACATCTCGACTTAATGATCACAGTTTTGTTCGGGTGTATGTGTCAGTTCATCTGTTTATTCATCTGTCCGTCCTAGTGTCATATTTGAATGTCTTAATATCTCCTTCATTACTTGCTGGATATTCACCAATCTGCACCAGAATGTTCATTATATGGATCCAACATCACATGTACAATTTTGGGTCACTGTGACCTGCTTTCGACGATATATTTGCCACGTCCAGTCTGCGCTATGCCATGCGTATCGTGCTTCTTTCTCGCAGAATTTTCAACAAACTTCACCGGAATGTTTATTATATGCATCATGTGAACATTTTCGGGTCACTGTGATCTACTTTGGACAAAATTATGGTCACGTCCGGTCTCCGCTTTGATGTGCATCCCCCACTGTTAATGACATAATTTAATATCTCTTGGGATTGACATTGGTGTTGGTTAAATAAAAAACCCGGACCTTTAAGTCCTTCTAGTCTTAATTAATGATCTCCAACCCCTGTACTATCAAGTGTGTGCAAATGAAGTCCCCTGGTTCAAAACTGGTCAAGCCTTGGGGGTCTTAAGTGTGTATATGGATATTTTGCTGTTCCTTAAATAGAAAAGTGATTTCCTCTCAATACCTTTTGTTAGGAATAATATATTGCGATGGCACTTGCTATGTAGGTAGCTCATACGGAAAGTAGACGTGGGATTGCAGGTTGAAGTCGCTGTTACTAAAACAGAGAAATGGTTTCATCTTAATACATTTTAATTGTTAGGAATGAGATAAGGCAACAGAACTTGATTTGTATGTAGCTTATATAGAATGAAAGCTTGGGATTGCATTTGAGGTCACTGGGGTCAAGGTCATGGTTGCTGTTATTGAAAATAGAAACATGGTTTCCGCCCGATAACTTTTGTTAGGATTGAACTATTATGACGAAACTTGCTGTGTATGTTGCTTATATGGAATGGAAATTAGGATTTCATTTGAGGTCACTGGGGTCAAAGTCAAGGTTGTTGTAACTAAAAATAAAATAATGATTCCCGGTAGTAACTTTTGTTAGGAATGAGATTTTGTGATGAAGCTTGCTGTGTTGGAGGTTATAATATTATGGAAAGAAAGCTTGTATTGCATATGCGGTCACTAGGGCCAAGGTAAAGGTCACTGATACTAAAAATAGAAAAATGGTTTCCACTCCATAATTTTTGATAGCATGAGATATTGCTGTGTATGTAGCTCATATGGGAAGAAAGCGTGGGTTTGCATTTGAGGTCACTGGGGTCATGGTCACTGTTACTAAAACTAGAAAAATGATATCCGCTCAATACCTTAAGTTAGGAATGAGATATTTGAAGCAAACTTGCTATGTGCTTCTATGGAAAGGAAGCTTTGAATTGCATTTGAGGTCACTGGCATCAAGGTTAAGGTTTCTGTTACTAAAATAGATAAAATGGTTTCCGAGCAATAACTTTAGTTAGGAATAAGATATTGAAAAGAAACTTGCTGCGTGGGTAGCTTATATGGAAAGGAAGCTTGGTCACTGGGATCAAGGACAATGCCACTGTTAGTAAGAAAAAGGGTTTCTGCTCAATAACTTTAGTCAGGAATGAGATATTGCAACGAGACTTGCTGTGTATGTAGCTTATATGGAAAGAAATATTGATGTTTGCATTTGATGTCAATGCGGTCAAGGTCAATGTTTCTGAAATCAGAAAAAAAATTGGGGCAGTAACTTTTGTAATGAATCAGATATTGAAAAAAAATAATAGTGTGTTGATATCTGATATGGAAACGAAGCTTGGGATTGCATATGAAGTCACTGGGGTCAAGGTCAATGTCACTGCTACTAAATATAACATTTGTCTTACTATTTGTGAAGCCCATCATGTTGAGCGATTCAGGGCCAAAATATTCCGGGCCATTTTGGCCCTCTTGTTTCTTTTTTCCAATAATTTAAAAGGCCTCAAATCGAGCTCGCTGTTGTCCAACAGCTCTTTCCTTTGTAATTGTGAACACGCAGATTCAAGTCGGTGAAAACAACAACACGCCTACCTCCTAGTAAAAGGTTTTCTCAAGCACAAGACTTAAATAATCATTTCAAGTGAGCTACGCCCCTGGTGAACTTGTTACCATTCTTCAACTTTCTCGGAAAATGATTTTGAGGTTCTCAACACAATATTGACATCATGGCTCAGCTCACCTGAGCTATTTGGATAATTCTTCGTTCGTCTGAAAATGACATCCGTTACCAAAATACATGGCTTGTGACGATGACACCCGTTACCAAAATACAAGGCTTGTGGCGACGACATCCGTTACCAAAAATACAAGGCTTGTGGCGACGACATCCGCTACCAAAATGCAAGGCTTGTGGGACGACACCCGTTACGAAAATACAAGGCTGGTGGCGACGACACCCGTTACCAAAATACAAGGCTTGTGGCGACGATACCCGTTACCAAAATACAAGGCTTGTGGCGACGACATCCGTTACCAAAATACAAGGCTTGTGGCGACGACACCCGTTACCAAAATACAAGGCTTGTGGCGACGATACCCGTTACCAGAATACAAGGCGTGGCGCGACAATGTCTGGCAATATTGCAGCAAAGTTGCAGCAACGTTCCGGCGACATGTTATAGCAACATTCCGGCGACATGTTACAGCAACATTCCGGCAACATGTTACAGCAACGTTGCAACAATGTCGCTTTTCGTATGCAAATTAGTTTCTGGCGACATTTCTGAAAGATTTTCTAGCAACGTTGATGCAATATTGCAAATTATTGTATACTTTCATATTGTCCCGTTTAGTTTGCATTGAGCTAAGTGTGCAATATTCTACGATATGGCACACATTGATATTGCACGGGAACTTTTGCTCGTGCTTGCTAAGAGCCGCGAAATAGAAATAAGGAACTACTTTCAAATAAAAATAACGGAATCCTTCCTATACAGTAGTGTCAACAAAAAAATACGTGTTTTTTTTTTAACCTTTTATGGCAAAAAATTGATAAAATAATTCAAATGGTCACTCATCCACTGTTTTTAACGTTATCGAATGGTAAACAAACTTTAGAAAATCGCTTGATGTTTTTAATGACGTCATCCCACGTCGACGTCGTTTTCGCGCAAATTAATCATCCACACAAAATGAAACTGAATGGCAAGATAGGAATTCCATCAAAAGCTATAAAAATAACACAAATACAATGAAAAGTAATAGTCATACAATTAACATTGATCGAAAACAATATGAAAGTATACAATAAAAAGGTTATTGAATTTGTACGGCTAAGTATGTGTCTCTCCCTTCACTATAATGATTCATGATAGAGGCACGTGTCTCTTAATCATGCGTTTACAACTTTTTATACTTTACAACATTTTATATGTTGCAAGAAAATCGCCAGAGATGTAATTGCCGCTAGCCGCAACAATATATATATGCAAAAAACTCTGTTCTGGCGATAAAAACTTGTTGCTGCACAACATTGCTGTAACATTGCAGCAATGTTGATGAAACGAAATCATTTTGGTAAGGGATGACAATAAACACATCAATATAAGAAATGTGGCAGATACTTCACAGTACACATAACCTAGTGACCTAGTGACCTTGTGGTTATTTTTATATATAGAACTTTTTTTATAGTTGTTTCTATGGAAACAACATACTTAACATATTTCTGGAGCGTTACACGAACATTGATCTTAGAATCTTTATGATTCAACTTTCCAGATTGCTTGATACAACATTATATAAGGGGCAATAATTATTGTCCTTTTACTTCATCTGACTTTTACCAAACTGCCAGATTTTTGGTATTGTGGGGCTATATAGGAAGTTAGAAAACAAAACTATTATACTGACTATTTTTATGAACCACTACGAATGTGGAGTGAGCATATAGATTTACCCGTCTGTATGTCTGTCTGTCTGTAAGACTGCCTGACTCTATCTGTCCGCCCAAAGTCTAACATTGAAGCTTTTATGGGATGCCGATTTAACGGTCGTCTGTCCCTCGTCCGTCATCCGTCTGTTGTTAACTTAATGCCATACCGGTATTCTGCTTTGTGAACACTAGCAAATTCATTTTGTATTTGATCTTTATCAAACTTAGCCAGATTGTTTATATCAACTCAAGTTAATATTTTTGAAAAAGGCGTTTGTGCCTTGTGAACACTCTAGCACTTTTATTTTGGATTTAATTTTTGCCAAACTTTGTCACCTGTCTTTATTATGAATAAAAGCTCAAACAAGTTTGAAAACCAGCCAGATCGAAATAGCAATACCAGCGTTGTGGCACTTGTTTCACTGAAAAATGTCATATTCCACCTGGCGAACATTGCACCTTTGTTTTGTATTTGATCTTTATCAAACTTGGCCAGTTTGTTAATATTACGGAAGCTCAGACAAGCTGAATACCAGCTAAATTGAATTAATAACACAGGAGTTATAGTCCTTGATTTATTGAAAAATATCCATGTTCTGTTTATATTTGATCTTTACCAAACTTGGCCAGATTGTTAATATTGATGAATTTGTGTGGACAAGTTTGAAAATGGCTGATCGATCAGATTAGTAACACCACAGTTATGGCCCTTGGTGTATTGAAAAATGTTATATTTTGATTCGTTAGCGCTCTAGGTCCTTCATTTTTGTCAGATTTTGGCCAATATACGGCAGGTTGTTATTATTATGAAAAGCTCAGATATGTTTGATAACTAAGACATATCGGACTAACAGTACAGTTGATGCCCTTAATTTATTTTTAAAAATGCTATATTTTGTTTTTTCAGGACTCGAGCACCACAATTGTGTGTAACTGCTAAACTACTGAATAGATTCTGATAAAACTACAAAGAAATGTTTAGCATGATAAAACAATTGTAGTGAAAGAATCAGGTCTGTAACTCAAGGTCAGTGTCACACTTGAAGGTCAAGGTCATATGAGTCGAAACTGTGTCCCTCATAACACCTAAACTACATCAGGGGAGTATATCAGGATTTTTCTAGAAACATCTTAAATTATAAAAATGTTCCATTTCATGATAAAACACTGATATCAATGATGTTAGAACCATTTTGTTAATGTCTAAACTTTGAAACACCACATAGCTAGGACGGAATTGGACGTAAAATGCTGAAATTAACCCTGGTGCGTAACCAAGGATAGCACATATTACTGTGCAGAATCAATTTCTTTGCAAATAAGGGGTCATTTGTATACTCATTCATTATGTTTTGGCCATGTAGAATAGAAAATATTAACATTTGTATTTTTTTAGTCTGACACCTAGACCCCTATGAAAATCCTGATGTACTCCCTTTAAGGGATTTTAATAAAACTACACATGATGAGAAGGACTTGTCCTGTGCACAAGTCAGGAGGTCAAATTCACACTTATTGATCGAAGGTCAAAACTGTGTCTCATAGCCATATAATTTTAAAAGTACTGAAGAGAATTTTATGTTTTTCAAATTGCTTGAAGCTACACAGGTATTTTAAAATAACTGCAGTACAAGTAAATAATGAAAACATAAATATGTTCCATATTGGATAACTGAAAAATTATTTTTCCAAGCTGGATACATTATTGATCAGTTGGCTGTTTGAGTGAACTAAAAGGCTTATAGTGAATTCATTGTTAGAGTGAACTACTTTTCAGTTTTCTTAACAATTACAGTTGTATTAAGGAACTAATCCTTTCTGAATATTTTTAGACACCTGTTTTTCGCCTTACTTGGGAAATGCTGTGACTGGAAAAACTATCATTGATTGGCTAGTTTTAACTGTTGAGTGAACTGCTTTTCAGTTTAATCCTTTTTTAATCTTGCATCTCTGATCATACTGCTGAAATACTCAGAAAGGAACAGATGTGTCTGTTTGGACTCTTGATCTATATAGTGATACTGAGGTGAACAAATTCTACTTATAAAAAGAAAAAGGTATGTGGCATTATTTTAGTGCAGTATTTATATATACAATGTATAACATGTAAAGGCAAAAGATATATTTATAGGCTGAGCAAGTTGAGTTTATTTCTTTAAGAAACAAAAGTTTTAAAAGTTGATGTTACAAACACATAATGGATTCCATCCAGTTTTGCACAATAATAATTAGTTGTACAAAATATATGTATTATACAGATCAAATATTTTTATTTAATGGACAAGGATATAGTTTTCTTTGCAGAACCAACCTTGGGTCTTAGTTGTATCCTTGGAAGCTTGTACCACATAATTGACTAGTTTTTATCTTTTCAACTATTCAAAGAATAAGAGGGCTTTATGGTGTAATCACCCAGGTGTATGCCTCTAACTTCACCTCGAGTTGTGCATATAAGCTGTTTCTTGTCCTAGTTCAATTAATTCTGGCTATGAGGTTCCTCAACACAGTATCAGGTCTCAAAAGCTATAGGTGAATTCAGAAATGTTGGTTCCAATAATCCCTGGGCTCCAACGGAACTCAAAATTGTGATTAAATGGATTAAAGGGACACATGGCAGTCTAGAAGTCAAGCATAAAAATTATCACCTTAGTTTATTAATCCAGTATGATTTTGACTTAATTTGCTTGCAACAAAATTTGGAGTTTTCATTTTAAGCTCGACTGTTCGAAAAACAGGCCTGTCAAATCTAAGTGTACAATCTACGGATTTTCCATCAAAACCAAAAGTTCATGATGTAACAGCTTTACGTTCACAGTTCATCAGCTATTTCCCGAATTGGTCAAGTTCCGCTGTGTGTGTGGTTCTAAGGTTTATAGTCCGTCCGCCATAAAACTAATAGGACATGCTAAAGTTATTATGAGGTAAAATAGAATCTGGACTTTCTTTTTCCTGTTACGCTCCCTAAGTCAGAGGAATCTTATACAAGTGTCGAATCAGTGGAGGTCATCCATGTAATGCACTGATTGAATATACAGTTAACACATAAGGACATAATTAGTTCTTTCAGTGACATAACGACATGCGTAATGCAGCAATATCTGTGATTTCTTTAATTGGTTAGCCGAACTGAGGAAATAGCAACTCCTTGTGTGTGGTACCACGTACTATAACAGCTGCTGCTGTGCACGATGATAATAATTTGTAAAAGAGTTGACATTGTATTTGCATTTAGGACGCATCTGTGTAGAAAAGTAAGTGCACGTCCATAAAAAACAACAACAATTGTGGCAGAAACTAAACCAAATCTTTCTAATCAAATTACTATTCTAATTTATCATTTTCTATAACTATCAAACAACGGATGAACTTGTATTAATTGTATGAATAATTTAAATTTGCGCTTTAAAAACAAAATAGTGTGAAAATCAAGTTCTGCACTCCAAATTTCCATTTAAAATGTTCTTCGTGCATTCTCATTTTTTTTTTAAAAAATCAGGATTTTGTGTTAAAAAGTTTTGTGCCGCCTTTTCGAAAAAATATTGTCGTCCGTCAGTCCGTCATTAAATCTTAACTTTGGCTATAACTTTCTCATTTTTTGATATTTCTTCATCAAACTCTCAATATAAACTCAGCAGGACAACATCGACATGAGCATACTAAAATATAAAGGTCAAGGTCACACTAAAGGTTATTATATGTGTTAAATACTAATTTTTTTCTTCACAAAAATATAACGTTGGCTATAACTTTCTCATTTCTTGATATTTCTTCTTCAAAATTTCAATATGTACTCATCAGGACAATATCAACATGATAAAATATAAGGTCATGGTCATACTGAAGGTCATTATATAGGTTAAATACAAGAAAACTGAACATTGGCTATAACTTTCTCATTTCTTGATATTTCAAAATTTCAACATGTAATCATCAGGACAATATCAACATACTAAAATATAAGGTCATGGTCATACTGAAGGTCATTATATAGGTTAAATACAAGAAAACTGAACATTGGCTATAACTTTCTCATTTCTTGATATTTCTTCATCAAACTTTCAATATATACTTGTCATGACAACATAGATATGGCCATACTAAAATAAAAAGGTCAAGGTCACATTGAAGGTCATTATAGGGATTAAAATACTATTTTTTTCTTCACTCAGGCCAGTTTGTCGAGGTCATTTATCTGGGTCCAGTAGACCTTGTTATTGTTATACTGACAAAGCTCTGACAGGTGACACACGTGTTCTGCGGAACACCCATTTAGATCATTATTCTTTTATTATTTCTTTTGAGCTTTAATGGCCAGCAGAGCTTATGGGATGGCGAGTTTCCATTAACTTTTACCTCGTTAAAACGATAGGGCCTTCATTTTCCATCCGATCTTTAGCCATGTTCTGGTTGAATCATTTTTACATAAGCTTTAACTTTAGCCAGTAGAGCGCCCACAGGAGGCTTAGGGCCCCTTGTTGGATCAGTTTTACATAAAGTTATAAATAAAACACAACACAACTAGGTCAGTTTTAATTACACAGTCCTACCTGTTTCCTTCAGTTTACTTTCAAGGTTTACATTCAGGTATTTAGATTGTCTATTTTTGAATTCACAGACGTAGGATGGAGTCACAAGTCACAGACGTTGGATTGAGTCACAAGTCACAGACGTAGGATGGAGTCACAAGTCACAGACGTAGGATGGAGTCACAAGTCACAGACGTAGGAAGGAGTTACAAGTCACAGACGTAGGATGGAGTCACAAGTCACATACGTAGGATGGAGTCACAAGTCACAGACGTTGGATGGAGTCACAAGTCTCAGACGTTGGATGGAGTCACACGTCACAGCCTTAGGATGGAGTCTCAATTCACAGACGTTGGATGGAGTCACAAGTCACAGTAGTAGGATGGAGTCACAAGTCACAGACGTAGGATGGAGTCACAAGTCACAGACGTAGGATGGAGTCACAAGTCACAGACGTTGGATGGAGTCACAAGTCACAGACGTAGGATGGAGTCACAAGTGAAGTTGGGGCTAAAAGGGCTATAATCATGTTGTCCGTAACATGTCTTTAATTGGGAGCTTAAGGTCAATTTTAATTACATAGACCTACATGTTTCCTTTAGTTTACTTTCAATATTTTCAGTCAGGAAATTAGCTTGTCTATTTTTGAATTCACAGACGTAGGATGGAGTCACAAGACACAGAAATTGAATACAGTTTTATGTCAGTCATCGGATGGACCTTATGTCACAGTTGTTGGAGCCAAGGATGGAGTCAGAAGTCACAGACGTTGGTTGGAGCCTGTTATCTCAACACTGCAAAAATGGTATTTATTATACTACACTTTCACGAAGTGGTGTTTGGGTTATATTGGAATCACGTTGTCTGTAAGATAGCCTCGTGTTAGATAACAAATGTGTGTTCCATCGCCACGCGTCTCGTAACACATTTGTTTGTCCCGTTGCGTCACATCCCGTAGTGTTACACCCCGTTGCGTCGCTTCCCGGGATACGTTTTTGTCACGTCGCTTTGCGTAACGCGATTTTATTATACCCCACTTTTCTCAAAGGGAAGTGGGGTCTAGTGGGGCTATAAAGGAATCACGTTGTCCGTAACATCGCGTCGCATCGCGTCGCATCGCGTACACATTTTTGTTTCGTTGCGCCCCGTAACACATTTTTGCCACATCGCGTTACAGTCGTTGGATGGAGTCAGAAGTCACAGACATTGCATGCTGTCAGAAGTCGGACGTTGGATGGAGCCTGTCATCCCACTACTGCAAAAATGGTAAGGACAATATTGATTCATTTTTTATTAACCATTTGTTTTCTTTTTTACATGAAGTCAAAGACGTGGGATGGAGTCAGAAGTCACAGACATCTGTCCATTGCCAGCCTGTCTTCCATATTCTAGTGGGGTCTAGTGGGGTTATAAAGGAATCACGTTGTCCGTTAAATCTCGTCGAATCCCGTAACACATTTTTGTTTTGTGGCGCCCAGTAACACATTTTTGCAATGTCGCGTTGCTAAAACATGTAATATCTCTTCTTTTCTGATTGAAGTTGCAATCAAATCCATCAGAAGCAACGTTGTTCTGGCTGACTATGAAGCCAGCCAGCCAGCCAGCCAGCCAGCCAGCCAGCCGAGCCAGCCGAGCCAAGCCGAGCCAGCCGAGCCAGCCAGCCAGCCAGCCAGCCAGCCAGCCAGCCGAGCCAGTCAGTCAGTCAGCCAGACAGCCAGCCACAGACATTGCGTGATGTCAGAAGTCGGACGTTGGATGGAGCCTGTCATCCCACTACTGCAAAATGGTAAGGACAAGATTGATTCATTTTTTTTTAACCATTTGATTTCTTTTTTTACATAGAATCAAAGACGTTGGATGGAGTCAGAAGTCACAGACGTTGGTTGGAGCCTGTCATCTCAACACTGCAAAAATAGTAAGGACTAGATTGATTTATTATGCTCCAATTTCACAAAGTGAAGTGGGGTATATATTGTAATCACCTTGACTGCAACAGAGCGTCTTGTCCTATAACCACGCGTCTCTAAACACATGTTTTTGCCCCGTTGCGCCACATCCCGTTGCGTTAAATCCCGTTGCGTCACATCCGGTAACACTTTTTTCCGTTGCGTCGCTTCCCGGGACTCGTTGTTGCATAACAAAATGTTATTATACCCCACTTTTCTTAAAGGGAAGTGGGGTCTAGTGGGGCTATAAAGGAATCACGTTGTCCGTAACATCGCGTCGCATCGCGTACACATTTTTGTTTCGTTGCGCCCCGTAACACATTTTTGCCACATCGCGTTACAGTCGTTGGATGGAGTCAGAAGTCACAGACATTGCATGCTGTCAGAAGTCGGACGTTGGATGGAGCCTGTCACCCCACTACTGCAAAAATGGTAAGGACAAGATTGATTCATTTTTTATAAACCATTTGTTTTCTTTTTTACATGAAGTCAAAGACGTGGGATGGAGTCAGAAGTCACAGACATCTGTCCATTGCCAGCCTGTCTTCCATATTCTAGTGAGGTCTAGTGGGGTTATAAAGGAATCACGTTGTCCGTAAAATCTCGTCGAATCCCGTAACACATTTTTGTTTTGTGGCGCCCAGTAACACATTTTTGCAATGTCGCGTTGCTAAAACATGTAATATCTCTTCTTTTCTGATTGAAGTTGCGATCAAATCCATCAGAGGCAACGTTGTTCTGGCTGACTATGAAGCCAGCCAGCCAGCCAGACAGCCAAGCCAGCCAGCCGAGCCAGCCAGCCAGCCAGCCAGCCAGCCAGCCGAGCCAGCCAGCCAGCCGAGCCAACCAGCCAGTCAGTCAGCCAGCCAGCCAGCCAGCCACAGACATTGCGTGATGTCAGAAGTCGGACGTTGGATGGAGCCTGTCATCCCACTACTGCAAAATGGTAAGGACAAGATTGATTGATTTTTTATTAACCATTTGATTTCTTTTTTTACATAGAATCAAAGACGTTGGATGGAGTCAGAAGTCACAGACGTTGGTTGGAGCCTGTCATCTCAACACTGCAAAAATAGTAAGGACTAGATTGATTTATTATGCTCCACTTTCACAAAGTGAAGTGGGGTATATATTGTAATCACCTTGTCTGCAACATAGCGTCGTGTCCCATAGCCACGCGTCTCGTAACACATTTTTTTGCCCCGTTGCGCCACATCCCGTTGCGTTAAATCCCGTTGCGTCACATCCGGTAACACTTTTTTTCCGTTGCGTCGCTTCCCGGGACTCGTTGTTGCATAACAAAATGTTATTATACCCCACTTTTCGTAAAGGGAGGTGGGGTCTAGTAGGTCTATAAAGGAATCACGTTGTCCGTAACATCACGTCGCATCGCGTACACATTTTTGTTTCATTGCGCCCCGTAACACATTTTTGCCACATCGCGTTACAGTCGTTGGATGGAGTCAGAAGTCACAGACATTGCATGCTGTCAGAAGTCGGACGTTGGATGGAGCCTGTCATCCCACTACTGCAAAAATGGTAAGGACAATATTGATTCATTTTTTATTAACCATTTGTTTTCTTTTTTACATGAAATCAAAGACGTTGGATGGAGTCAGAAGTCACAGACGTTGGTTGGAGCCTGTCATCTCAACACCGCAAAAATAGTAAGGACTAGATTGATTTATTATGATCCACTTTCACAAAGTGAAGTGGGGTATATATTGTAATCACCTTGACTGCAACAGAGCGTCGTGTCCTATAACCACGCGTCTCGAAACACATTTTTTTGTCCCGTTGCGCCACATCCCGTTGCGTTAAATCCCGTTGCGTCACATCCGGTAACACTTTTTTCCGTTGCGTCGCTTCCCGGGACTCGTTGTTGCGTAACAAAAATATTATTATACCCCACTTTTCTTAAAGGGAAGTGGGGTCTAGTGGGGCTATAAAGGAATCACGTTGTCCGTAACATCGCGTCGCATCGCGTACACATTTTTGTTTCGTTGCGCCCCGTAACACATTTTTGCCACATCGCGTTACAGTGGTTGGATGGAGTCAGAAGTCACAGACATTGCATGCTGTCAGAAGTCGGACGTTGGATGGAGCCTGTCATCCCAATACTGCAAAAATGGTAAGGACAAGATTGATTCATTTTTTATTAACGATTTGTTTTCTTTTTTACATGAAGTCAAAGACGTGGGATGGAGTCAGAAGTCATAGACATCTGTCCATTGCCAGCCTGTCTTCCATATTCTAGTGGGGTCTAGTGGGGTTATAAAGGAATCACGTTGTCCGTAAAATCTCGTCGAATCCCGTAACACATTTTTGTTTTGTCGCGCCCAGTAACACATTTTTGCAATGTCGCGTTGCTAAAATATGTAATATCTCTTCTTTTCTGATTGAAGTTGCAATCAAATCCATCCGAAGCAACGTTGTTCTGGCTGACTATGAAGCCAGCCAGCCAGCCAGACAGCCAAGCCAGCCAGCCGAGCCAGCCAGCCGAGCCAGACAGCCAGCCAGCCAGCCGAGCCAGACAGCCAGCCAGTCAGCCAGCCGAGCCAGCCAGTCAGTCAGTCAGCCAGCCAGCCAGCCACAGACATTGCGTGATGTCAGAAGTCGGACGTTGGATGGAGCCTGTCATCCCACTACTGCAAAATGGTAAGGACAAGATTGATTGATTTTTTTTTAACCATTTGATTTCTTTTTTTTACATAGAATCAAAGACGTTGGATGGAGTCAGAAGTCACAGACGTTGGTTGGAGCCTGTCATCTCAACACTGCAAAAATAGTAAGGACTAGATTGATTTATTATGCTCCACTTTCACAAAGTGAAGTGGGGTATATATTGTAATCACCTTGACTGCAACAGAGCGTCGTGTCCTATAACCACGCGTCTCGTAACACATATTTTTTGCCCCGTTGCGCCACATCCCGTTGCGTTAAATCCCGTTGCGTCACATCCGGTAACACTTTTTCTCCGTTGCGTCGCTTCCCGGGACTCGTTGTTGCGTAACAAAATGTTATTATACCCCACTTTTCTTAAAGGGAAGTGGGGTCTAGTGGGGCTATAAAGGAATCACGTTGTCCGTAACATCGCGTCGCATCACGTACACATTTTTGTTTCGTTGCGCCCCGTAACACATTTTTGCCACATCGCGTTACAGTCGTTGGATGGAGTCAGAAGTCACAGACATTGCATGCTGTCAGAAGTCGGACGTTGGATGGAGCCTGTCATCCCACTACTGCAAAAATGGTAAGGACAAGATTGATTCATTTTTTATTAACCATTTGTTTTCTTTTTTACATGAAGTCAAAGACGTGGGATGGAGTCAGAAGTCACAGACATCTGTCCATTGCCAGCCTGTCTTCCATATTCTAGTGGGGTCTAGTGGGGTTATAAAGGAATCACGTTGTCCGTAAAATCTCGTCGAATCCCGTAACACATTTTTGTTTTGTCGCGCCCAGTAACACATTTTTGCAATGTCGCGTTGCTAAAACATGTAATATCTCTTCTTTTCTGATTGAAGTTGCAATCAAATCCATCCGAAGCAACGTTGTTCTGGCTTACTATGAAGCCAGCCAGCCAGCCAGACAGCCAAGCAAGCCAGCCGAGCCAGCCAGTCGAGCCAGCCAGCAAGCCAGCCAGCCAGCCAGCCAGCCAGCCAGCCGAGACAGCCAGTCAGTCAGCCAGCCAGCCACAGACATTGCGTGATGTCAGAAGTCGGACGTTGGATGGAGCCTGTCATCCCACTACTGCAAAATGGTAAGGACAAGATTGATTTATTTTTTATTAACCATTTGATTTCTTTTTTTACATAGAATCAAAGACGTTGGATGGAGTCAGAAGTCACAGACGTTGGTTGGAGCCTGTCATCTCAACACTGCAAAAATAGTAAGGACTAGATTTATTTATTATGCTCCACTTTCACAAAGTGAAGTGGGGTATATATTGTAATCACCTTGACTGCAACAGAGCGTCGTGTCCTATAACCAAGCGTCTCGTAACACATTTTTTTGCCCCGTTGCGCCACATCCCGTTGCGTTAAATCCCGTTGCGTCACATCCGGTAACACTTTTTTTCCGTTGCGTCGCTTCCCGGGACTCGCGTTACAGTCGTTGGATGGAGTCAGAAGTCACAGACATTGCATGCTGTCAGAAGTCGGACGTTGGATGGAGCCTGTCATCCCACTACTGCAAAAATGGTAAGGACAAGATTGATTCATTTTTTATTAACCATTTGTTTTCTTTTTTACATGAAGTCAAAGACGTGGGATGGAGTCAGAAGTCACAGACATCTGTCCATTGCCAGCCTGTCTTCCATATTCTAGTGGGGTCTAGTGGGGTTATAAAGGAATCACGTTGTCCGTAAAATCTCGTCGAATCCCGTAACACATTTTTGTTTTGTCGCGCCCAGTAACACATTTTTGCAATGTCGCGTTGCTAAAACATGTAATATCTCTTCTTTTCTGATTGAAGTTGCAATCAAATCCATCCGAAGCAACGTTGTTCTGGCTTACTATGAAGCCAGCCAGCCAGCCAGACAGCCAAGCCAGCCAGCCGAGCCAGCCAGTCGAGCCAGCCAGCCAGCCAGCCAGCCAGCCAGCCGAGACAGCCAGTCAGTCAGTCAGTCAGCCAGCCAGCCACAGACATTGCGTGATGTCAGAAGTCGGACGTTGGATGGAGCCTGTCATCCCACTACTGCAAAATGGTAAGGACAAGATTGATTTATTTTTTATTAACCATTTGATTTCTTTTTTTACATAGAATCAAAGACGTTGGATGGAGTCAGAAGTCACAGACGTTGGTTGGAGCCTGTCATCTCAACACTGCAAAAAAAGTAAGGACTAGATTTATTTATTATGCTCCACTTTCACAAAGTGAAGTGGGGTATATATTGTAATCACCTTGACTGCAACAGAGCGTCGTGTCCTATAACCAAGCGTCTCGTAACACATTTTTTTGCCCCGTTGCGCCACATCCCGTTGCGTTAAATCCCGTTGCGTCACATCCGGTAACACTTTTTTTCCGTTGCGTCGCTTCCCGGGACTCGCGTTACAGTCGTTGGATGGAGTCAGAAGTCACAGACATTGCATGCTGTCAGAAGTCGGACGTTGGATGGAGCCTGTCATCCCACTACTGCAAAAATGGTAAGGACAAGATTGATTTTTTTTTTAATTAACCATTTGTTTTCTTTTTTACATGAAGTCAAAGACGTGGGATGGAGTCAGAAGTCACAGACATCTGTCCATTGCCAGCCTGTCTTCCATATTCTAGTGGGGTCTAGTGGGGTTATAAAGGAATCACGTTGTCCGTAAAATCTCGTCGAATCCCTAACACATTTTTGTTTTGTCTCGCCCAGTAACACATTTTTGCAATGTCGCGTTGCTCAAACATTTCTTTTTTTTACATAGAATCAAAGACGTTGGATGGAGTCAGAAGTCACAGACGTTGGTTGGAGCCTGTCATCTCAACACTGCAAAAATAGTAAGGACTAGATTGATTTATTATGCTCCACTTTCACAAAGTGAAATAGGCTATATATTGTAATCACCTTGTCTGCAACATAGAGTCGTGTCCTATAACCACGCGTCTCGTAACACATTTTTTCCCCCGTTGCGCCACATCCCGTTGCGTTAAATCTCGTTGCGTCACATCCGGTAACACTTTTTTCCGTTGCGTCGCTTCCCGGGACTCGTTGTTGCGTAACAAAATGTTATAATACCCCACTTTTCTTAAAGGGAAGTGGGGTCTAGTGGGGCTATAATGGAATCACGTTGTCCGTAACATCGCTTCGCATCGCGTACACATTTTTCTTTCGTTGCGCCCCGTAACACATTTTTGCCGCATCGCGTTACAGTCGTTGGATGGAGTCAGAAGTCACAGACATTGCATGCTGTCAGAAGTCGGACGTTGGATGGAGCCTATCATCCATCCCACTACTGCAAAAATGGTAAGGACAAGATCGATTCATTTTTTATTAATCATTTGATTTCTTTTTTACATGAAGTCAAAGACGTGGGATGGAGTCAGAAGTCACAGACATCTGTCCATTGCCAGCCTGTCTTCCATATTCTAGTGGGATCTAGTGGGGTTATAAAGGAATCACGTTGTCCGTAAAATCTCGTCGAATCCCGTAACACATTTTTGTTTTGTCGCGCCCCGTAACACATTTTTGCCACGTCGCGTTGCTAAAACATGTAATATCTCTTCTTTTCTGATTGAAGTTGCCATCAAATCCATCAGAGACAACGTTGTTCTGGCTGACTGTGAAGCCAGCCGAGCCAGCCAGCCGAGCCAGCCAGCCGAACCAGCCAGCCAGCCAGCCAGCCAGCCAGCCAGCCAGCCAGCCGAGCCAGTCAGTCAGCCAGCCAGCCAGCCAGCCACAGACGTTGCGTGATGTCAGAAGTCGGACGTTGGATGGAGCCTGTCATCCCACTACTGCAAAAATGGTAAGGACAAGACTGATTGATTTTTTATTAACCATTTTTTTTTTTTTTACATAGAATCAAAGACGTTGGATGGAGTCAGAAGTCACAGACGTTGGTTGGAGCCTGTCATCTCAACACTGCAAAAATGGTAAGGACAATATTGATTTATTATACAAATGTTTGTTCCGTCGCCACGCGTCTCATAATACATTTTTTTGTCCCGTTGCGTCACATCCCCTTGCGTTATATCCCGTTGCGTCACATCCCGTAACACTTTTTTCCGTTGCGTCGCATCCCGGGAAGTCGCTTTGCGTAACTCGTTTATTATTATACCCCACTTTTCTCAAAGGGAAGTGAGGTCTAGTCGGGCTACAACGGAATCACGTTGTCCGTAACATCGCGTCGCATCCCGTTACATTTATTTTCGTTGCGCCGCGTAACACATTTTTGCCGCGTCACGTTACAGTCGTTGGATGGAATTAGAAGCCACAGACATTGCCTGATGTCAGAAGTCGGACGTTGGATGGAGCCTGTCATCCCACTACTGCAAAAATGGTAAGGACAAGACTGATGGTTTTTTTATTAATCATTTGATTTCTTTTTTACATAGAATCAAAGACGTTGGATGGAGTCAGAAGTCACAGACGTTGGTTGGAGCCTGTCATCTCAACACTGCAAAAATGGTAAGGACAATATTGATTTATTATACAAATGTTTGTTCCGTCGACACGCGTCTCATAATACATTTTTTTGTCCCGTTGCGTCACATCCCCTTGCGTTATATCCCGTTGCGTCACATCCCGTAACACTTTTTTCCGTTGCGTCGCATCCCGGGAAGTCGATTTGCGTAACTCGTTTATTATTATACCCCACTTTTCTCAAAGGGAAGTGAGGTCTAGTCGGGCTATAACGGAATCACGTTGTCCGTAACATCGCGTCGCATCCCGTAACATTTATTTTCGTTGCGCCGCGTTACACATTTTTGCCGCGTCACGTTACAGTCGTTGGATGGAATCAGAAGCCACAGACATTGCCTGATGTCTGAAGTCGGACGTTGGATGGAGCCTGTCATCCCACTACTGCAAAAATGGTAAGGACAAGACTGATGGTTTTTTAATTAACCATTTGATTTCTTTTTTACATAGAATCAAATACGTTGGATGGAGTCAGAAGTCACAGACGTTGGTTAGAGCCTGTCATCTCAACACTGCAAAAATGGTAAGGACAATATTAATTTATTATACAAATGTTTGTTCCGTCGCCACGCGTCTCATAATACATTTTTTTGTCCCGTTGCGTCACATCCCCTTGCGTTATGTCCCGTTGCGTCACATCCCGTAACACTTTTTTCCGTTGCGTCGCATCCCGGGAAGTCGCTTTGCGTAACTCTTTTATTATTATACCCCACTTTTCTCAAAGGGAAGTGAGGGCTAGTCGGGCTATAACGGAATCACGTTGTCCGTAACATCGCGTCGCATCCCGTAACATTTATTTTCGTTGCGCCGCGTAACACATTTTTGCCGCGTCACGTTACAGTCGTTGGATGGAATCAGAAGCCACAGACATTGCCTGATGTCAGAAGTCGGACGTTGGATGGAGCCTGTCATCCCACGACTGCAAAAATGGTAAGGACAAGATTGATTCATTTTTATTAACCATTTGATTTCTTTTTTAAATGAAGTCAAAGCCGTTGGATGGAGCCTGCCATCTCAACACTGCAACAATGGTAAGGACAAGATTGATTCATTTTTCATTAAACATTTGTTTTCCTTTTACATGAAGTCGAAGACGTTGGATGGAATCAGAAATCACAGACATCTGTCTATTGCCAGCCTGTCTTCCAGATTGCACATCCGTCTATTGCAATACATAGTTGCATGTATTACAGATTTTGTATACGTCTTCACCAGCCTGAACCTTCCAGATTCTAAACCTGTCTACATTGTTATACGTATTTCCATGTCTTTCAGATTCTACGTACGTTTTCAACAGCATATCTTCCAGATTCTACATCTGTCAGTTGAAATACATATTCGTCCGTCTTCCAGAATCTACATCTCCAGCCCGTCTTCCGGATTTGTCATCTCTGGGAGCTCCACTTGTAAGTGAAAAGTGTCAATTCTTACGGATGACGGAATGTATACATTACCGGTTATACCCAGGAAAATGTGGGTGGTCTGCTTCTTCCACCACTGAACAATCATATATAGCCTAATATGTGCTGAAAATTAAGTAAAACTCCATTTAACCAACCAGATTCTACATCTGTCCATTGAAATACATATTCTCCCGTCTTCCAGATTCTACATCCATCTTCTCTTCCAGTCCGTCTTGTGTCAATTCTTACAATGGAGTGAGGTATACAGTAATACTGGTTCTACCCAGGAAAATGTAGGTTGTCTGCTTCCACCGCTAATAAAACGACTGTCATATATAGCCTTAAATGTGCTGAAAATGATGTAATACATCATCCAGCCCAACTAACCAGCCTGTCTTCCAGATTATACTACCATCTTCGCTGCAATACATCTCCAACCCGTCTTCCAGATTCTACATCCATCTTCGCTGTAATACATCTCCAGCCCGTCTTCATCTCCAGCTCGTCTTCCAGATTCTACATCCATCTTCGCTGTAATACATCTCCAACCCGTCTTCCGGATTTGTCATCTCTGGGAGCTCCACTTGTAAGTGAAAAGTGTCAATTCTTACGGATGACGGAAGGTATACATTACCGGTTATACCCAGGAAAATGTGGGTGGTCTGCTTCTTCCACAACTGAAAAATCATATATAGCCTAATATGTGCTGAAAATTAAGTAAAACTCCATTTAACCAACCAGATTCTACATCTGTCCATTGAAATACATATTCTCCCGTCTTCCAGATTCTACATCCATCTTCTCTTCCAGTCCGTCTTGTGTCAATTCTTACAATGGAGTGAGGTATACAGTAATACTGGTTCTACCCAGGAAAATGTAGGTTGTCTGGTTCCACCGCTAATAAAACGACTGTCATATATAGCTTTAAATGTGCTGAAAATGATGTAATACATCATCCAGCCCAACTAACCAGCCTGTCTTCCAGAGTATACACCCATCTTCGCTGCAATACATCTCCAACCCGTCTTCCAGATTCTACATCCATCTTCGTTGTAATACATCTCCAGCCCGTCTTCATCTCCAGCTCGTCTTCCAGATTCTACATCCATCTTCGCTGTAATACATCTCCAACCCGTCTTCCGGATTTGTTATCTCTGGGAGCTCCACTTGTAAGTGAAAAGTGTCAATTCTTACGGATGACGGAAGGTATACATTACCGGTTATACCCAGGAAAATGTGGGTGGTCTGCTTCTTCCACCACTGAAAAATCATATATAGCCTAATATGTGCTGAAAATTAAGTAAAACTCCATTTAACCAACCAGATTCTACATCTGTCCATTGAAATACATATTCTCCCGTCTTCCAGATTCTACATCCATCTTCTCTTCCAGTCCGTCTTGTGTCAATTCTTACAATGGAGTGAGGTATACAGTAATACTGGTTCTACCCAGGAAAATGTAGGTTGTCTGCTACCACCGCTAATAAAACGACTGTCATATATAGCCTTAAATGTGCTGAAAATGATGTAATACATCATCCAGCCCAACTAACCAGCCTGTCTTCCAGATTATACACCCATCTTCGCTGCAATACATCTCCAACCCGTCTTCCAGATTCTACATCCATCTTCGCTGTAATACATCTCCAGCCCGTCTTCATCTCCAGCTCGTCTTCCAGATTCTACATCCATCTTCGCTGTAATACATCTCCAACCCGTCTTCCAGATTCTACATCCATCTTCGCTGTAATACATCTCCAGCCCGTCTTCCAGATTTTACATCCATCTTTCGCTGTAATACATCTCCAACCCGTCTTCCAGATTCTACATCCATCTTCGCTGTAATACATCTCCAACCCGTCTTCCAGATTATACATCCATCTTCGCTGTAATACATTTCCAACCCGTCTTCCAGATTCTAAATCCATCTTCGCTGTAATACATGTTCAACCCGTCTTCCAGATTATACACCCATCTTCGCTGTAATACGTCTCCAACCCGTCTTCCAGATTATACATCCATCTTCGGTGTAATACATCTCCAACCCGTCTTCCAGATTATACATCCATCTTCGCTGTAATACATCTCCAACCCGTCTTCCAGATTCTACACCCATCTTCGCTGTAATACATCTGGATCCAGCTCGTCTTCCAGATTCTACATCCAGCTAAGCAGAGCTCTAGATAAGCTAGCATATAGATATTTGCGTAATTTATGATTACGCAAATAAATGAGCTAGGCGCAAAAGATTTTGTTCTATAAGAAAAACAAAAACCTTTCAGTGCGTATCGAAACATAAATATACAGTGTTTAAAATCGTGACGATCTACATTAACAATTATTCTGAGTAACTGAAGAAAAAAGAAGCATATATAAACAAATGAACCCAAATCGCAAAATCCGTGTCTAGAGCTCTTGCTAAGGGTGTCCGGGTAGGGCACTCTTTCCATCAATGCAGCCCGGGTTAGTTGCCCTGTCTCGGCGTTGTTATTGAGAGTCGCCCGCTCGTGTGACACGTGGGTTTTCTCCGGGTACTCCGGTTTCCTCCCACAGCATGACAGCGTGCTGTCATGTCATCCGCGCTGTCCTCAAGAAGCCGGAAGGTTGGTAAACGGTTGTAATATAAAACGTAATTATGCTTTATATAACAACAAGTCCTAGTCACACCTCCTCGTGGTACCAACTGGAAACTATGGATTCTCTAATCAGAAAATCTATAGGCTAAGGTGACGGGTCGCAATTCAAATATACACACTAATTATATTCCATTTTTCCAAATATATATACTATATATACTGAAGCGCAAAAGAAACGCAACTCGAGATTTTCCGCTATATATTGTATATATTGCACACTTAATTCCACATAATATTCCAAAGTAATCCCAACATGTTTTGTAAAACAAATATTGCAGTTAAGTTGAGAATTGACACAACTAGGATGTTGTAGCCGGTTTAATCACACTACACCTTGTAACAAGAAATTCATAAATGTTGAAGTTCCTCTTTGAAAATCTGAGTCAGTTTAGTACTGTATTTAACGTAAAGAGTTTGCAAAACTTTGCATCCTAAGTTTGCTCTCATGCTTGAGCCAAACGCATACTCTGTCAATAATGAAACTTTGAAGGAATACTATTTGCTGTATTATGTGTTGTTGTTTTCTGGAAGGAAAGGTCTTACGTAGCCATGTACCATTCGATTAACATCAGCATATTGTACATACACTATTTAGCGGAAATTCCCGAGTTGCGTTTCTTTTGCGATTCAGTATATATGCGTTAAAAAATTCACCTTAATATGTTACCCTGTTAACTGAATTTAAAAACTCTCACAACTATATTTTAACTTTGCTCCTTTGCTCCTTTGAGGAATGTATGGTACGTATCACAGGAAGTTGCATATGTTACTACCGTCTATTATTATAATTGTCATAGACAATTATAATAATATACTCAGTTGCAAAAGAAAGTGGACACTGAATTTTGTTTAGATTTAATGGTATAAAGTTTTTTTAGAATTAAATTGACCAATTCCAAAATGAATATGCCATGTTTGGTACCAAAGTATTTATCATTACATTGCCAATATCATGTTGTCATTTGTTTTTCAATAAGGGACTGTCGTTTGATAAAGAGGATAGGGTGTTAAGTAAAACAATTCAAAGTGTCCAGTTTCTTTTGCAACTGAGTATAGAAGGTAGTAACCAAAGGATGCAATTACAATAACATCGGTTTACCACATACTATATATTTGGTGGGATTTGGAAATAGATTCGGGTGTTTCGTGACACCCCCAAAATACAGTTGGGCAGGGTTATGTATGGCGAAAGCTCATTTTACATGCAACAGTTACTTTCCCATCCGCATTACAGGTAATTTGTTCTCCATCTTTTTGCCTGTTTATTCGTCGTCTGCTTTTGGGGCAGAACAAACAATTAATACATAGTTACGATCTGTCAATCAAGCTTATGTGACTTAAGATTCTAGAGATTAGAGCCAGTTCATAACGTACAATAGTTATTTTCACCTGTACCAAAAGGGAAGCACTTTTTGGCCGGGATCATAGTAAAGACGCTGCTTCTAAATCTTTCCTTGCCTCACCACTGTGATTCGGATCTCACAGGGAACTTGATTTGTCAAGTGATAAAGTGTCAGTTCTTATGGATTGTGGGAGCTATACTGTACTGGATCAACCCTCTACCACAAATAAATCGACCGTCATATATGGCCTAACATGTGTTAAAAATGATGTAAAACACCAAACAAACTGGACCAAAAGCATGTTTTGTCCTACTAACAACTCTAAAATACAATACAGCGCATGGCCAATGTGGGAACAATAGAGAGCGGAGCTAGAAAATGTCAGAATTATCGATTCCTTTAGGTACCCTTTGACTGTCAGTCAACCTCTGCAGCATGCTAACTCGCTTGTAACATAGCCTGCAAGTTGAACGGCCAGGTATGAGCCCGTATCAGTCATTAATCAGGCAACCTTAGTACACAAGGACCTGAGGGTTCGAGTTAGAAGGGGAAAAAAAGATTGGCATGTGTCCTTTAAAATTTACGGTGCTAGAGAGCAATAATAAAGCAAACTATAGTATATTTAAATAATTCAAGGGCCATAACTCTGGTTTTACTCATCTGATATATCTAGTTACGAATAAGGTAAGCATCCTGCCAAAGACAGTTCAAGATCAGATGAATAATTAACGATCTAGAGTGTCCACAAGGCACAATTCAGCATTTTTCAATAAATTAAAGGCAGTAAATATATACAGGCGCTCTTGTTAAATTATGAAGTTATCGCATTTTAAACGCTCAGTTGACAAGGTTTTTATATATATAACAAAAAATGTTTAGCATCAGTTTATATAAACATATAAACATTGATATAATTGTTTGAAGATATTAGAAATGCTAGGTTAGAAATGTGATTTTCAAAATAATTGTGTTTGAAAACATTTAATATTGACAAGAATAGTCCATTCTGTCATTGTTTAAAAAACGCTGAAATGTGTTCAACGAAATTTTAAAATTACCTCCCTTTTCATTGAAATGAGAATTATTTTCGATAACCTATAATAACAGTATATTCCCATCATATTAGTGTTTTTTTTATCACCGACTTTGTTTACAAATGACTTTGTAGCATTATTATTCGTCATATCTATGTCATTTTACCATTGAACCCGAACATACACGGCTTTGTATCTCGTCTATGAAAATGACATGCATTTTATGTAATAAATTTATTTTGCTCAGTGTATGATGTCAATTATGACAAGTACTGTTTAAGAAACATTCAAACATTCATAAAATCCAAAAGAAACGCACCACCATTTAAAATATACAAATTACGCACACTGCTGCCATAAGCATAACCTAATCTATGTTCGAAGCTGTTCCCTGTAAACATTTCCAACAGATAATAAACACTCATTACTACTGTTTGAAATGTCCCCACAAATAAAACATAACCATAAACAAAACAAAAAAAATAATTATAAAATTGGTACGTTTTTATCGGCATTCAGTATAATACAAAATAAAGCATCCCTTTAAAGGGACTAGAAGCGATGTGGAAGAATTATGAGTGTCAACCATCGTAATGTGTTTCAGTTTCATATGTAAAATGCGCATGCATTGAATACAATTATCTCTTATCCGTCCGCTTAATAGCTTGATCAAGACCACAATGTGTAGCATTATAAACCATACCTGAATTACTATTTACGATTAAGCAACACAAATCAGCCCAGTCTACGTGATGTACAGACCAAACACGTTGTGATGTACAGATCAAACACGCTGTGATGTACAGACAAAACATGTTGTGATGTATGTATATACCAAACATGTTGTGATGTACAGACTAAACACGTTGTGATGTACTGACCAAACACGTTGTGAATTGAATGTTGTTTAACGGCTCATCAACACAGTACAGGTTATTTAGAGCCGCCCCAGAGAGAGGGGAAGGATACATAGGAATCCGGGAACCTGCCCTACTCTTATTATCGAATAGATTCCTATGGTTCTTTAACGTGCTCGGAGGATAGACCGATACACGGGACCGCCCGGTTTACGTCCCCATCCGACGGACGACACGTTGTGATGTACAGACCAAACACGTTGTGACGTACAGACCAAACACGTTGTGATGTACAGACCAAACTTGTTGTGATGTACTGACCAAACACGTTGTGATGTACAGACCAAACTTGTTGTGATATACTGACCAAACATGTTGTGTTGTACAGACCAAACATGTTGTGATGTACAGACCAAACATGTTGTGATGTACTGACTAAACATGTTGTGATGTACTGACCAAACATGTTGTGATGTACAGACCAAACACGTTGTGATGTACAGACCAAACACGTTGTGTCGTACAGACCAAACACGTTGTGATACAGACCAAACTTGTTGTGATGTACAGACCAAACACGTTGTGATGTACATACCAAACATGTTGTGATGTACAGACCAAACATGTTGTGATATACTGACTAAACATGTTGTGATGTACTGACTAAACATGTTGTGATGTACTGACCAAACATGTTGTGATGTACAGACCAAACATGTTCCTAAATGCGAGGCAATATGCAGTATACGTTAATTGCACATTTCATATGAAACTGAAGCACATTATGAGGGTTTTAATTTGTATTTGGAATAACACCAATACTCGCCTCCAAATCGCATCCAGTCCCTTTAAACAAAACACTTCGTCTTCTTAGGTAGCTATACAGGCTGGTGGGTATGAGAAAAACAGTGAATAATCTTGTCATAAATTGATCACGCAATTAAAAAAATGACACCTACGTTCCTATGCAAAAATGAAGGTAAATCAAATCGACAAATCTACAAAACGATAAAAACGATACTATTAATTTGATTTCATATCAATATATTTCCTTATATAGACATACAGAATAGTATATTTAAAGGGACACATGGCAATCTTGAGTTTTATTCAAACATTAAAATGTGCTCCTCGATTTATTTATCCTGCGTCATTTTGACTTTAAAACTGCTTGCATATAATTAAATAAAAAAAATTAGATTTCAATTTTCTTCATTATTTTCCAATTTTTTAAACATATTATTGGTGCAATATTATAACAAGTTAGTAACATGTAAAAATAATTTGCTTTGAACTTTTCTAACAATTAATGTTGATGATTGAACAAATGCAAGTTAAGACAAAAACTAACTATGGCCTTGAGTTTTTAAAATATCAAGATTGCCGTGTGTCGCTTTAACATATATAACGACTACATTTATGTGTCGCCTTCATATCATGGTAGACACTTTAAGCGATCATTTTTTCCGTGGTCCGTCCGTCTTCGTCCGTCCATCGTCGTCCTCCACACTTGTCAAACTGGCAACCTAATCTTGGCTATAACTTGAAAAGTTTTAGATCTATGTTCATGAAACTTCACCTACATCTTCATCTTACCTCGAGGAATGTCGTTACACATCGCCAATAACTCTTGACTTATTTCGGCAGCAGTATGCCCTATGCCCCTTTTCATAACACTTTAACCTGCAACCTGAGCAAGCTCGACTGGCCATAACTTCAAAACTATTTAAAGAGACACACGGCAATCTTCATTATTTATAAAACTCACGGCGTTCCGCTAGTTTTTCTGCATGACTTGCATTTGTTTAATAATTAATATTAATTACAAGCAAGGTTTCACGCAAGCGTAAAATAGCTGCCAAGAGACAAGAAGTTAACATAATAATATATCAAGTCACGGGTGTTAAAACAATATTGAAAAAAAAAAAATGTTGTCACGGAGACGCACGTCACGACCGTTTTTTCTTACATTCTTTCCGATGTTCACCACCAGTTCTTCCTACAAGGCATTTTAAATCAATGTGGGCGACCTCGCTTCTTTCTGTCCAAAAACCTTGACATGCCTTACAGATTGATTACAATTACCTTGTAATACGACTTGCTAGAAGTACACATCACCACAGAAATACAATTGTTCACGTGTGCGTTAGAGTAATTATTTTGTTATTAAATCAAATTATTCATGGAATTTTGAAATTCTGAAATTTTGAATTTTTAAATTTTTGAATTTTGAAATTTTGAAATTTTGAAATTTGATATTCTGAATTTTGAATTTTTGAATTTTGAATTTTGAATTTTGAAATTTTGAATTTTGAATATTCATGGAAATTGAATTTTTCATACTTATTTTTCACAGGTCAATATACAAAAGTCAAAATACGTTTTTCAGGTCAATATACCTTTTTATTTTTAATCATGTGATCAACTTTTAACCAATTGTATTCATTGAATAATTTAATTTAATAATAAAAACCAATGAAAATTAAAAAAAAGAAAAAAGAAAAGGAAATCAGTAGACTTGAACCCTACCTTCCTGAGGCTTCTGTGTGTGTGTGTGTATTTCTAAGGATTATAGTCCGTCCACCTACGACAGGCGTCCTACCCGACGATTATAGGCACACTGTCTGGACTTTTATCTGTGTGTTGTTGTGTGATGTGATGATATGTCTACTTGAAGCAGCCAACACAATGGTTTCTTTATAGTGCTGCCACACTGGAATACCACGCCGTAGTATACATGATACCCCCACCCACCCAGTCACATTATTCTGACACTGGTCAATCAGTCGTAGCTCTACCCATTATTTGCTCGTCAGGCAAGGGTACAAGTGACTACTCCATTTTTAAAGTCTTTGGTATGACGCGGTCAGGGGACTCGAACCCACGACCTCCCGAGTGCAAGGCAGACCCCGCTATAACCACTACAGCACAATGCTTCGGTTCCTGAGGCTTCTGAATTTTTCGTCGCTAATATACATATTTCAGTAGACTGGTTTACGAAAACGTCATTTCAGCAAGTGAAATGGTAACCTTTCAACGTTACAAAATAGGTGTTTATACCGTTCAAGTTTTTCAGACGAGTTCTCTAGGAATTGAAGTTGTAAAGCATGTTTATAGCTGAAGAACTCAAAGAAACTATTCATTACTACCTTACCATGTGCTAAAGCAATATAAGAGTCGCTGCCGTTCCGGCTGTTTTGCATATTATTATGTGTTGCTATTATTGCTTGAAGGGAATATTTATCCCAACAGGTTACGTCGTGTAGTGGTTATCACGTCTGCTTTACACGCAGAGAGTCCCGAGTTCAATCCACGGAGGAACCTGTGATTCCCTTTTGGTGCTATTTTTCTTAAAAGATGACATTCTAACCTGAAATATAACCTGAAATAGTTTTTGTTGTTTTTCATCAGGCAGAACAGTTTTCGTGTTTTTATGTGTTTGGACGATGTAATTGGTAGGTCCTCAATTAAGCATATGCACATATTCATTAAAAGTATTATACTGTCTTTATAAATGAATTATGTGAGCGTATATCGAACATAGGTGTTATATTGAAAGTGCCAGAGCCTCCTAAGGTAAACACACAACCAAATTGTTTTATAAATGGCTGCTATAAATGGAGACAATCACAAACCCAAACTGACCCTGATATGTGTAGTTATAGACGTTAAGTTAACATGGTTACCATGGTTTCATTATGTAGACTGCAATATAGTACATGACCAAAGAGTGCTGATAAATAGCCTTAAGTATAAACAGTCAGCTTTATCGAGTGTCAATCCTGGCATATATGTCCTTACCGTGACGTTATATGTATATCACTTAAAGAAACTAAATCGTCCAATTTCGCTTCAAAATCTTTATTCCAAACTTTATCCATGTACCGAGGTCATAAAACAATGCATATGTGCCGATTAAAAATCCAGATTTATTCACGGATACTTGAAATACCCGTAATTGAATATGCATAAAATGAATTGCTAATTCATAATTCGACGCAACACATGTGTTACATATATACTTCATCGTTAGTACTTTAAGAAACGGTCGTGCCTGTTTTTGGCGGAATAGCGATTATTACGGATTGAAAAAGTGGGTGTTCTGCCTCCACCATTCAACATATATAGAAGTAAATAGGCTGAAAATGACGTAAGACACCATTCAACCAACTATCACACATTTAAACAAACACATTTATATAGATTTATTTATCGGATTTCTCCCCTGGCATAAATGTCCTTACCGTGTCCTTATTGTAATCACGTTTAAATAAATACATTTGTATAGATTAACCGGCTTTTCAACAAACATAAATGTATGTTTGCACAATTATGGCTATAACAGATAAAACTTCAGAATCGAGTATTTGAGATGTCGGTGTGCATTACCAGGAGAACAAATTTTTTGAAGAAAAAAAAGACGAAATAGAGAATTGATTTGAAACAACCCAATCTCCCACGAGACCTCAGTGTAACACGTGTGTCATTAAAATATATACTGAACCAAACAGCTAACGCACCAGTAGACAATACCTTTAATATCTAAATAATATGAACGAGACAAATATCTTGTCAATAACGACTGTAAATAAAAACAAATCGTTCAAATCACCTGTCTCCAACGGTACCAGTCGGCATATATAAATAAGTTCACATATTGAAGGTAATATCTACTGGCGCGCTTCGCGGTTACTTGATAAGCGTTTAAGATGACCTT
>JAWPHD010015393.1:0-55602 GCA_037043455.1 Cyrtodaria siliqua | reverse complement strand
CACACCTAATAATAATAATCTCACTATCATATACATCCTACTCTATAAAACAACCTTACACCAAACCACCAACCACACCACCCCTTATACACATCTCCATACTCTACATATAATCACCCTTCAAAATACATACAATCTACCCCCATTCTCACATACAATAACCTTTCCAACACACCCTGAAACTCCCTAATCCTAATCAAATCATTACTCACAGCCTGTAACATACACCAATAACAACTACAGTACACCTCCAAATCAATCCTAACATACAGACCTCCAGACACCCAACATATTTCAAGGCAAACCATCCATCAGTTCCTCCAGATCGAACAACCCATACGCACTACTCTATCCACAACAAAAAATCTTACTAACCATGCGTACAGAAGAAAATACCTCACAAGAGCTACACCACATTACGCCGATCTATTCTCAATGACACCTCATAAGTTCAACCCTCATACAGCACCACGACAAAACTCAGTCAGACACATCACAAAACACCACAGTCAACCGTGCTTCATGAGCGTTATTCGTTAACAATCATGCGCGATGTAATGAATGATTTTGGTTTTTATATTCATATATACATGATAATCTCTGTGTTCTACGTCGCCTTTTAATGCCGCCAAGTTTTAGAGGACAGCATGGAGGGGTTTCCTTTATGTACACTGTCCGTTTTAATTGGTTTGACAATAGGATTAGGGGAGCCACCTTTTTTTTGCTACTGACCCTTCTAAGGCGTTACCCAATGCGTGTTTTTGGATGATTGTGTAATATGGCAGTTCCTGTTCAACGTTTGCATCTACTCTACATTCTTATACATGACTAGAAATGTGCCTTATACATGACTGGAAATATGCGTTACTTCACAGCTCCTTGACAGATGTCCCGAAAGGTATCGCCTACACTTGTATACCTATCGATCATCACGTTTGTCATGGCGCCAGCATCCACCTCGTGGGTGACAGCATTGATCACAGACTGCTCCACCTGGGGTATGAACTCCATTTGTCTGTCAGGGACAACCCTATCATGCAGAATCTAGACCCGCCTGGGCTTGTAAGTAAACACGAATATGTGAAGCAAGCTGTATACATGATTGTGTAATATGACATATGGCGTTCAGTGTTACAAGTAATTTCAAGTAAATATGGATCTGATGCTTTAAGTTCTTTTAAATTATAGAGACAGTATTTAACAAATAATGTATGGTGCTTCGGTCCATATGCAATATGGACTGGGCAGTCAGACCTAGAATGTGATATGGACCGAAGCGAAGCTGAGATCCATATACCGTTCTAGGTCTAACTGCCCAGTCCATAAACTTCATAAGGACCGAAGCACCATACATTATTGGTTATATTATACCGAATCTGACCAACAAATTAAATCAATACGTTTTATGATTTATTTTGACATCGTTTTTTTCACACGTCCGTTAATATAGCTATCGGACCGGTCGGCCGGTCAATATGCAACTTTATGGACCGGATGACGTCACATTAAACAAAGAGTGGAATATGCAAATGAGGTATAATATACTTCTTTAACTTAGAAATAAACCTAGTCTCGGCCAGATAGACAGTATCATGCATATGTCTTACTTGCAGATATCGGTCTGGGAGATTTAATTAGGCAAATTAAAGCGCCCACTAGCGATTAGCACAATCTATTCGTGCGTTTTTTTTCACGCATATAAAGTCGATGTTTATAAATACACACATCGGATCATTCAAATAATTGACAGCTTGTGTGCATAAATATTACATACATGAATTTCCTTACGGGGTTTTAAAACTAGTGTTATTCTTGTGTTTCTACTGTATATTTTTCAGATAGACTCCTTCGAGCTCTTATACTCTTATGATGAGGTCATAGGGCACCTTATGTGGTAAGTTAAGTTGCGATGAAGTCATAGCTCACCATTTAACAATGACAAGATGAAGGCCTTTTTGTGAATTTAGTTAAGCCACGCTCATAGCTCTAGTTACCATGAGGTCATATAGCACCGTTTATGGTTTATTTAACTGCGACAATGTCAAAGGCCACATGGCGAAATTAGTAACGAGGAATTCATACAATTTACCACATTATGTTTTAAGTTCCCACATGCCGCCTTATGCTGTAGGTTTGACTGCGACGAGGTCAAATGTCAACTTGTGCGGTGATCCAATTTCGAAACTGTCAATAATAGGACACCATTACCTATTTTAATATTGGGATTGCTAAGCACATGTTAATAACTTCTTTTAGAATTATTAGTTTAAGAATTCGAAAAATTGCTTGTATGGCTGAAAGGCTCTCGTAATATTTAATGATGCAACTAGGTTTGCAAATTGAATCCGTTTGCCTGAAAACTTAACAAAAAGTGTCTCTGGGTTTTAAAAACATTATTGGTTTGTTTGTGTGCAGAAGTTTAAAATCACGACTTGCTTTGTTTTACATATGTTTTCCTTTCAGGTACATTCCATTTTTCATCAGTCTTCTGCTCTACTTTGTTGGGTGTTTTAAATCGAAACATCAGGCGTCCAGTGAAAATGCTGGAATAGGATGGTGGCTCCTCATGCTTTTCAGCGCAGTTTACTACTGGTAGGACCTTGTTGTTTTCTGGTTTTGGGCTTTACTGAACACGGGCTTATGCCAATGCCTTTTGTCCGCAACCCGTCCGTCCGTCGTCCGTTAACTTTGTAATGACACGTTCCGATTTTGCATCCGATTTTTATTTAACTCGGACGGAGTCTTAATAAGTACTGTCGATGAAATCTCGGACGAGTTCGAAAATCACTAATATCGGACAATAAACATCAGAGGTATTTGTTCTTGATTTAAAGAAAAATGCTTTATTAGCCTTGTCAATATTATAGAACCTTCATTTTGCACCCGATCATTACCATACTTGGTGAGTCTTAACATTTATAAAAGCTCGGGCAATAGTGGAAACCACCAATATCGGATAACAAACATAGGGGTTATGGTTCCCGACTGACGAAACATGCTATATTTGGCCTTGTCAACACTCAAGCACCTTCATTTTTCTTTCGGTCTTTTCCAAACTTGGCCATAGTCTTAACATCTATTAAGCTCGGACTGTTATTAGATAATAAACATCTGATTTATGGTCCTTGGTTTAATGAACGATTCTATATTTTGAATCAGCTTTGTACCAAACATGGTCAGAGTCTAAATAGAATGAGATCTCGCTCAAGTTCGAAAACTACTCCACCTATATCGGGAAATAAATTCCGGAGTTGTGGCCCCTGATTTAACAAGAACTATGGTATTTATTATATTTTAAACACTTTAGGACATTCATTTTGCATCTGATATTGGCCTACTGTGCATTTCAGGGTGCATGGATATCAAATATGAATCGAGATTTTTTTTTATTACTTGCTATATGTTTTCATACCTGATATGGTTAGATAGAATGAAAATAGACGCTCCTGGATCTGTTTACAATCTTGCCATAGCCATCCGTTATACTTCACAAAGCCTAAAATTCAGTTTGACCCCTCTTATTTACATTGTAAAAATGAAAACAACGTGGCGGCATTATTTTTTTAGAAATTGTCGTCTGCGCATGTCTGTTTCTACATAGGTTATGCAGGGTGGTGGTGTTGTCAATGTTCAGAACCTCCAGAAATCGATCATACTTACCTTTTATTTTGGAATGAAAATAAGTATAAAAGTCGAACAGGAAATGCAGCTTTCACAGAACACAGTAAACCAAAAAAACACGCAAACGACAAACATGAATGGCAATGTTAATAAGGAATAAAGGAATATGACGTAACAAACACAAAAAGGGTTGACAATAGGGCTACCGCCTGGAACGGTCAGTGGCAAAAAAGGCCGCTGGGGGCTTAAACCAGGTACTAGGGTGCCCCAAACCTCACACTTACCCTACTGTCATCCCAATAAAACGGAACAATGTAACTAAAGAAATACTCGCCATGAACTATTCTCTAACCAACAAGGCAGCATTAATATGAAATATAAGTAAAACACAAAGATGCTCGTGTACAAAAAGAAAATAGCCTAGAAAGCCACAAAGAAGGTACTCAATGACTTGGCAGAAGCCAGAGCCAGAGCAACAAGAGAATACATCATTGAGGGCACGACAAGACAACCGTGCAGACAAACATCAAACGTCACCGTCCTTTTTGGCCTTTAGGTAGACGTCATCATAGGGTACACAGACTGTCTGGTCATCGCACAGTTAAAGAGGAAAGCATAGTGACTTCTTATGGGGTATATGTGTCTCAACTTATTCGTTTTTCTAGAGCTTGTACTCGAGCTGAGGACTTTAATATTCGTAATCTTTGTATAACTAAAAAGCTACTTCATCAGGGCTACCGTTACCATAAACTTCGTAAAACCTGTGCAACATTTTATTATCGTAACCCTGATCTTCTTTCCAAATATAAAAGCAATTTAAGGACTCTTTTGCGACAAGGACCATCACAACCTGACTTCTTTGATGATGTGATTTACAAACTTCGTAAGATTTTTGGTCATGATCACTTTCATATTATCTTTGTTAAACTTGTTAAAAGGTTTATCAAAAGAGGTTATGACCCTATCATTTTGCAACGCTCTGCATGCTTGGTGGTGCTCGGAGAACATCCCCATATTTTCCTCAGGGTGCCTAGACGTCTAACACGAATCGAATTGTTTTTTATTACTTTCTATATGTTTTCATAACTGATATGGTTCAATAGAATGAAAACAGACGCTCCTGCATCTGTTTGCAATCTTCGCGTAGCCATCCGCTAAGCTTTGCAAAGCCAAATGTTCATTTTGACCCCCCATGTTTAGATGTAATTTTACAGACAGCCGAAAACCAAAATGGCGACGGCGGAACATTTCATTTTTCTAGGGTAGGGTGACTTAAAAAAAAACACTTGACCAATAGTGGTGTAAATAACAAAATATAAACGGAGTATACCATTTATCTACCTGTTATTTGCTAGATATAATGGTTTTCATTCCAAAATAAAAGGTAAGTATGATCGATTGCTGGTGGTGCAGAACATTGAACAACAACACCACCTTGCATAATCTACGTTTTACTTGGTACATCCGAACCCTAGAAACAGACATGCGTAGACGACAATTTCTAAAAATAATGCCGCCATCATGGCCCATGTTGTTTTAATTTTTACAATGTAAAATGAATTTTAGGCTATGTGAAGCATAACGGATGGCCATGGCAATTGTAAACAGATCCTGCTATTTTCATTCTATCTAACCGTATCAGGTATGAAAACATATAGCAAGTAATAAAAAAAAAAATCGATTCATATTTGACGTCCAGGCACCCTGAAATGCACAGTAGTATTTTGCCTTGTTAATAATTTTGCTTTTAAGTGAGGCTCTTTTAAAATATATACACAATATATACTTTATATGTAGAACACGTTAGGCTCTTTAATTACTTTTCTTGTGTCTCTTGTTAAATGTTTTTTAATCGCCTATTAAGTTAATTATATAGTTTAAATAGTATTTTGTATGTCAGTTTAAAGTTCGAAACCCAAAACATTTAAAGCTACGCACTCGTGGAAATATTAAATTTATTGTTTTTACTTCTCAAGGAAAAATGTATAAATAAAAAAAATGTATGAATAAAAATCTGGAATTCACTCCATAGAAAACAGATATAATATTTTTTCTTAACTTTGATACAATTGTAAAACAAAGAACACACACGCACAAAATCCGCGATAAGAGAATGCATACCATTTCCGAAACGTAGCTCCTCATAAGAAATGCCATTCATTTTATTTACCTCGTTATGACATATTTCATATCTTGTTTCAGGTACCTTGTCACAGAAGGGCAAATATTTTCAGTTTATTTCCTGACCTTCGTTGCCATGGTAATCACCATATTGGTCGAAAAGAGCAAGGGAAATGTTCTGGATACGAACGGACGTTTTCTGTTTTACACATTCAGCGCCACCTTACTGTTGACAGTGTTGTGGGTGGGGTATTTGTGGAATGACGCGGTCTTACGGATAAAATATCCAGGACTTATATACGTGCCCGAGCCATGGGCCTTTTATACGCTGCATATAAAATGAGAATTGTAGAAAAAATTGCAGTTTATGGCAAACATGTTCATTCTGTCGTGAACAATTAGCAATAACAACATAAATGAAATTGTAATTTATTTCATAAATATATTATGTTTAGTTCTTGTGACTTTTGTAAGCGAATGACATTGTTATCAGATAAAATTGACCAGGCTTTGGGTACACATCCAAATCCAGTTTTATTTATACCTTGTTAAATTAATATTCTTCAACATAAGTTGATAAATGTCACTTTTAAATAATTAAAAATGATATAATTAAGATAAAAAACAGACATTTATGGTACAAAGCAATGATGAAAGAAACACATGGAAATCTTCAAAAATCTAGCGGCGTTACCATCTACGTTAACTTTCGACACAGTTTTAATATTTAATTTTTTTTTTTAATAATTTCTTAAAGTAAAATCTATCCAAACACTGCATTTAGTTATTACTTATCGTTGAAGTATAATGCATTTGTTTGTTAAACCTAAGATTGCCGTGTGTTCGTTTAAGGTACAAAGCAAAACTCAACTTTTTCTTCGTGATGTATTTTTAAAAGGATATTTACATTTACTCTTTTTTTTAATCAGTTTTACTATTACCCAACAAATGAAACATGGCATACAACTATTCCCTGCACCATGCATATCCCAAACCGGTGTATTCAGAGGACAAAATCGCCTCCCCGTGGGTAAAATCTCCTTCACGTTATTAAGAAGGACAACATCCACCTTAAACGATAACAGGGTTTAACAAATCCTCCCTCCCCCATCCTCGCCAATCCCACATAACCCACTGTTTCGAAACTACATCAATAGGACAAAATCCCATAAGAAGAAACAAATTAAACAGAGCAAACTACCTCTGAAATGATTTTTTTCTTAACATAATATAATAATTGCTTAAATATGCCGCCCACAGGTGCTAAGGTTTAGAGTTATGGTACGGGGTTTGCCCTCCACTGGTACTAAGATTTAGTGTTATGGCACGGGTTTGCCCTCCACTGGTGCTAAGGTTTAGTGTTATGGTACGGGTTTGCTCTCCACTGGTGCTAAGGTTAAATGTTATGGTACGGGTTTGCCCTCCACTGGTACTAAGATTTAGTGTTATGGTACGGGTTTGCCCTCCACTGGTGCTAAGGTTTAGTGTTATGGTACGGGTTTGCTCTCCACAGGTGCTAAGGTTTAGTGTTATGGTACGGGTTTGCCCTCCACTGGTACTAAGATTTAGTGTTATGGTACGGGTTTGTCCTCCACTGGTGCTAAGGTTTAGTGATATGGTACGGGTTTGCCCTCCACTAGTGCTAAGTGTTATGGTACGGGTTTGCCCTCTCCACTGGTGCTTAGGTTTTGTGTTATGGTACGGGTTTGTCCTCCACTGGTGGTAAGGTTTGGGATTATGGTACGGGTTTGCTCTCCACTGGTGTTAAGGTTTAGTGTTATGGTACGGGTTTGCTCTCCACTGGTGGTAAGGGTTGGTGTTTTGGTACGGGTTTACCATCCACTGGTGCTAAGGTTTTGGTGTTATGGTACGGGTTTGCTCTCCACTGTGTTAAGGTTTGGTCTTATGGTACGGGTTTACCCTCAACTGGTGCTAAGGTTTAGTGTTATGGTACGGGTTTGCTCTCCACTGTGTTAAGGTTTGGTCTTATGGTACGGGTTTGCTCTCCACTGGTGCTAAGGTTTGGTGTTATGGTACGGGTTTACCCTCCACTGGTGCTAAGGTTTAGTGTTATGGTACGGGTTTTCTCTCCAATGGTGCTAAGGTTTGGTGTTATGGTAAGGGTTTGCCCTCTACTGGTGCTAAGGTTTGGTGTTATGGTAAGGGTTTTCTCTCCAATGGTGCTAAGGTTTGGTGTTATGGTACGGGTTTGCTCTCCACTGGTGCTAAGGTTTGGGATTATGGTACGGGTTTGCTCTCCACTGGTGTTAAGGTTTGGTGTTATGGTACGGGTTTACCCTCCACTGGTGCTAAGGTTTAGTGTTATGGTACGGGTTTGCTCTCCACTGGTGTTAAGGTTTGGTGTTATGGTACGGGTTTGCTCTCCACTGGTGCTAAGGTTTGGTGATGTGGTACGGGTTTACCCTCCACTGGTGCTAAGATTTAGTGTTATGGTACGGGTTTTCTCTCCAATGGTGCTAAGGTTTGGTGTTATGGTACGGGTTTGCCCTCCACTGGTGCTAAGGTTTAGTGTTATGGTACGGGTTTGCTCTCCACTGGTGTTAAGGTTTGGTGTTATGGTACGGGTTTACTCTCCACTGGTGCTAATGTTTAGTGTTATGGTACGGGTTTGCTTTCCACTGGTGTTAAGGTTTGGTCTTATGGTACGGGTTTGCTCTCCACTGGTGCTAAGGTTTTGGTGTATGGTACGGGTTTACCCACCACTGGTGCTAAGGTTTAGTGTTATGGTACGGGTTTACCCTCCACTGGTGCTAAGGTTTGGTGATATGGTACGGGTTTGCCCTTCACTGGTGCTAAGGTTTTGTGTTGTGGTACGGGTTTACCCTCCACTGGTGCTAAGGTTTGGTGTTCTGGTACGGGTTTGCCCTCCACTGGTGCTAAGGTTTGGTGTTGTGGTACGGGTTTACCCTCCACTGGTGCTAAGGTTTGGTGTTATGGTACGGGTTTGCCATCCACCGGTTGCTAATGTTTGGTGTTATGGTACGGGTTTGCCCTCCACTTGTGCTAAGGTTTTGTGTTGTGGTACGGATTTACCCTCCACTGGTGCTAATGTTTGGTGTTATGGTACGGGTTTGCCCTCCACTGGTGCTAAGGTTTTGTGTTGTGGTACGGGTTTACCCTCCACTGGTGCTAAGGTTTAGTGTTATGGTACGGGTTTACCCTCCACTGGTGCTAAGGTTTAGCGGTATGGTACGGGTTTGCATCCCTCGGTGATTGGCAAATAGTCGTTATTTTGAATTTACCCTTACGTGTTCATGGATGTAGATGAATCACTGCAGTACAAAGCCATACCAACATTACATTCTGTAGTCAAGGCGAATAGTATTGTTGAAAATACGCAAAAAGTGCAACGCGTGTCTTTTAAAGATATGGTGTAAGGTATGCATTTATCTCGAGTCTTAATCCTTTACTGTCAAACGTAACCTTGCAGAGGTAGGACGGAGTGAAATTGATTGTAAAGAATTCTTTTGATAACATGAGCTGCCAAAACTTTTGAACACAAACTTCAGAATTTTTTTTTAAATTTGAGATTTAAAGAACGCAAAGAACATTCGAACATGGTTTTGGTTCATACTGCATTCATAGGATTGCATGGTTCTGGTTCATACTGCATTCATATGATTGCGTATTAGGAGCCGGTATATGGAAATGCTCGTATCATGTCAATCTCTGTAGGACTGTAATTTACAGTTTTGAAGAACTAGTTAGAGTTGTAAAGCACGTTGTAACCTGCGCCGAACGCTGGAGTTGTCAAGATCGTCCGAGTTGTAAAATACGGAATGATGAACATAGTTTGCAATTCTATTGCAACCAATGAAATATTTGACTTAACAATATATCGCACTTTACTGGTGTATATTAAACAGAGTTATCAGTTATATTCTTAGCGAAGACAGCAGATAGATCGATGATTTTAACAAAACAACATTTTAACAAAACAACAATTTGAGTTAAAAGTGTTAATAACAGCTTGGCAAAGATTCGATTCCTGTGTGTGTGTGTGTGTGTGTGTGGAGGAGTATAGAGTTGTAAGGAGTATAGTCCCTCCGCATTTTAACCAATAGGAAGTTCAAAAGGTATAGGTTAAATAGAGCCTAGTTTGTCTTTATTTACATTGTCACGTTTTATTGGGACGGCTTTACGGTATGAGTGAGGTTTGGTGCATCCTAGAACCGAATCATTGCTACCGTTACAAGGCTTTTACCCATATTGTAACCATTGTATCTTTGTGATTTCTCACACTTTGCTTTATACATAATGTTCAATATATGTTGACTATGTGTTTTGGTTGGCTTCTTTCTGCGAATACTGCACTTTCTGTTCGAGGTTTGTACCTACTGTTAGATGTATCTACTGTTAGATTGAGCCGTATCTGACATATGGAGTAAGGATGAACACATGTATTGTGTTCGTTTTCGTTAGTGTGCCGATATATACATGGAAAAATATAAACTCGAAATAGCCATGTCGAGGGAACTCTCAGAAACCTCAGTTACCTGCATGAGTCCGACATTCTCATCCATCGGTTCACGGTGTCTGAAAGATAGCTCGTATCGGCCAAGCTCACCAGTATTAATTACCAAGAATTACGCATTCGATTAAAGATCCTCCGACATTCTCATCCATCGGTTCACGGTGTCTGAAAGATAGCTCGTATCGGCCAAGCTCACCAGTATTAATTACCAAGAATTACGCATTCGATTAAAGATCCCCGGGTCACGCATTAAAAACTCGTGTTACTGCACAGAAACGCAACTTTCTTACAAAGACGATGTTTCCTTGACTGTTGACTGTCCGAGTCCCCATCCGTAAGAGGTACTGGCTTTATACCAGATATCGTCATTTTTATGTTGATTCTTTAATATATCTAAATCAAAACTAGTCATCTCATAAATATTTTTGCCGATAGAGAAGCTTAGCCCTTTGCCATAAATATTCTGTGTTTACATTGTTCCTATTCTCAGTAACAAGTGTCACGTGACCGTTACTAAATATAGACTGAATTGGGCCGGTCGTCCGAGCTGAATGTAGCAGTTATCGTCATGTTCAGTTTAATACCGAATAATCCATGTTTGAGATGATGAAAACGTGTTTAGTTATTAATTGAAACATAAATATACCATTGCACATGAATACACAAAAAAAAAATATCTAGAAAGAATTATATCTACAATTTAAAATGTTTTTTCAACTGTAGGTATCGGATGTCATTTACTTCACTTCGACGTTCATAATTTAAAGGGAAATAACTGTCCGCAAATGTAAATCTAGTGGTCTCCCTTGGCTGAAAATGTTAAGCACATGCTTTTAGTTTTTTCGGCACGTCAAATTGATTCAATGGTTCGACGTAAAAGGTCAGCTATTTTAAAAGGAAATTTTCCTGCGCATGCGCATTAGCGCGTGATTCCCCCCGATTGTGTTTTGTTTACAACGGTACTTATATAGGTAAACGGGTTGGTTTGAGAGTGCATGTTAACATTTCTAAACTATCTTTTTCCTCTCCAATCGTCTAATGATAGTTTGTAGTGATTTGTAAACTGGGGTCGAAAAATAATCACAACATCGAGCATTTTATTGATAATGACGAAATCTGGTGAATGACGATAAATGGTACACAACCAGTACATGTTTTAGACCAGAATGAAAACTGGAATGATGTATGTAATTAGACATCGACCAGTATGGTCACACAGCTAACGTTACGTTTGCACCGCAAACAAGGCAGTTCTTAGTCGAAAAACAACACTTCAGTTGCAAAGTAGTCATGGTACATATATTGTTTGAATAGACATCCGAACGTTGCAACATTTTTCGGAATTGTGAACTAAACAGTTGTTTGCATGTGTTAACAAAATCTCATTAAAACATAGAGCCCTACATGTCATTTCCCTTAATTGAGAGAAACGGATATAGGCTGAAGTAAAAACCATAACCAGGAAGTGACATTGATAATGTCGGCAACTGTTTCCTTTTATACAAATCTGACTAAATTCTTGGACGTGATCCGATAACATTTAAACTAAAATTTAAACAAACATCGCATCTTTTGTGACGATTTCGTAAAGATTGACATATCGCTTCCCGCCACCCAGATTATGTTATCTGTGGTCATTCTTTATCCTACTGCTAATATAAATAAAGGTGAAGACATGTGTGAACGAACATGGCTGTTTTTGGATTTACATTCGTCAAATCTCACGAGTCATATCGTTATCTTGTTTTGTATTTACAGTTTGCAGTATTTACAGTTTATTACTAAGCTCTGTTCTTATTCCTATAGCACAATGGCCAAGGGTTTCTCAACTTAAATCAACACTACCATTTTAAAAATATCGAAGTTGTATAAGCTTCACCTCGTATGCCACAATTCCAACGTATTTGCCCTTTGTTTCGTTTGTGACTGCCATCTGCTGTCCCAGTTTAAATGTTACTCCGCAAAATATAGGAAAACGATTATTTTTTGGCCTATCCATTGATTAAATATCTGTATGAACTTATGAGTTGAGGTTGCATGCTATTTTTTTCCTACTAATACAAGGTACCTTTATCTCGTCGGATTTATTGCTTCTACGTCTATTGCGGATTCAAATCTCACTGGGAGATCGACTTCTAAGTGAGAGAGTGTACCTACCATTGAGTCATGAATCCATTGCTTTGATAAATGTAGGTATCTGGAACGACCACTTCCGCGCTTTCCCGGAGTTGTCTCTGAAGACATCACGAATTGCCTGCATAAACAACGGCCATGTTTCAATCGAATAAACCTTCAATATCACGCATGAATGCATAAAACTCACCAACGAGAAGAATATCACGCCGATCTAGCCATTGTTTGTAAACACTGCAGTTTTTGGGTGATATGTTGATAAATACTCCGCTCTCGTCTGAAATCTAGTTCCTTATTTGGAAACTTTTCCCCGTCCAACTCACATACGTGACCATTTCCGGTTAGAAATGTGTATGTGTCAGTTGTAGTTATGAGTTGGGCGGGGTTAAGTTTCTAAATACAGAACGAGATATCCTACGAGAGCGAGATATTTTGAAAGACACGGAACATGTCTAAAATTAAACTGCGGGTTACAAAATCAGACTAGATCGGCGTGATCATCTTCTCTTTGGTTTATGCATGTACATGTGGTATTTAAGGCTACCTCAATTTAAATACTGCGGTAGTTTATGTAGGCATGTCTTCAGAAACATTGCCGGCAAAGTGCGGATGGGGCCGTTCCGGGTCCCTACCATATTTCAAAGCAATGGATTCATGGCTCTATGGTAGGTACACACTACCGTAAGAGCCATGATTCCCACGGCTACTCCAGATGCTGCCGTATTAGTATGTATAAAGTTAAGCTGTCAACTTGTCAAGCATTCTTCATGTTATATTATCATAACAAGTACTGTGTTTCATGCGATTGTTTTGTCGGTATATTTATCAATACTGTCCCGTATTCAAAATAATTAAAAGATACAATTTAAAAACTAAAATTTGGTACATAAATAAATTATTATAAACACAGAACTAGTGGCTTAACATAGAACTTTCTAATGACTCCCGGATGTCCCCCATATACACATATATATTTATACCCAGCGCAAACGAAGTTTAGAGGGCATAGGGAGTGGGTGGGTGGGGTTGGGGCAGGTATACTAGTTTCATGCTGTCCGTCTGTAGACACAACTTGTCCTCTCTGTAACTATTTTCCCTCTGAAGCAAATCTCATGAAACGTCATGGGTGGACTGCCTGTGGTAAGAAGATGCCATCTATAATTTAGAGGTCAGTAGGTCAGTGGTCAAGGTCCCCGTTGGGGCAGGTATACTAGTTTCATGCTGTCCGTCTGTAGACACAACTTCTCCTCTCTGTAACTATTTTCCCTCTGAAGCAAATCTCATGAAACGTCATGGGTGGACTGCCTGTGGTAAGAAGATGCCATCTATAATTTAGAGGTCAGTAGGTCAGTGGTCAAGGTCCCCGTGAACAGATCAAGGAAAGCCTTGCCCGCCCTGTAACTCCTTTTAATCTAAAGAAACGTTTGAAGCAAATCTCATGAAACTTCATTGGTGACTGCGTATGGTACTGCGTATGGTAAGCAGATAGTATCTATTGATTTTAAGGTCAATAAATTAAAGGTCAAGGTCACCGTGACCCGATCATGAAAATCATTGCCGATCTGTAACTCCTCTTACACTGAATCAAGTACAATGCAATATGTGTTACATACATTGTCCAATCAGAAAACATGTTACATCAGAAATATGCATCATGGATGGACTGTCTGTGGTAAGAAATGGACTCCTATTGATTTTGAGGTCAGTAGAATAATGGTCAAGGTCACCGTGATCCAATCAGATAGATCCTGGACAACTCCTTTTTTTCCTGAATCAAGTATAATGCAATATCATTGGTGGACTCCCTATGGTAATAACATGACCCCTATTACTTTAAGGTCAGAAGGCAAAGGTCAAGGTCACCGTGACTCGATAATAAAAATCCTTGTCAGCTATGTAACTCATTCCCCTAAAGCAGCTCTCATGAAACTTTAAGGATGGACTGTCTGTGATAAGAGAAATATCTCTATTAGTTTGAGGTCAGTAGGTAAAATGTCAAGGTCACCGTGACCCGATCATGAAACTCCTTTTTGCTCTGTTACTCATCTATCCATGAAGCCACTCTCATGAAACGTCATGGGTGGACTGTCTGTGGTTAATTAATGACCTCTATTGATTTTGAGGTCAGTATGTCAAATAGCATGGTCATCGTGACCCGATAACGAACACCCTTCACCGCTGTTACTCCTCCCCACATGCAGCAAAGTTCATGAAACGTCATGGGTGGAATTCTCTTGATGAGAGGATAACCGTATTTAATTGTTTGGCCACTAGGATAGAGACATATTTGAGACAAAAATATATTCGCCGTTGATGATTTATCTTGACTCAAACATTAGGTAGCGGGGTATATTAGTCGCCCCGTAGGGCGACAGCTCGAGCTATAGGAGGTTGAATAGTGCGTAATGGTAATAATAAAAAATTTCGCTTTAAGGATAATGCGGACAATACAAATACACCACGAGAGGCTAATTTGTTATTTTGGAAACGTTTAAGTAAGTAAAACTAATAACTGCATGTACACACACACACACACACACACACACACACACACATATACAACTGCAAGTATAATTTGAATAAAGCAAATACTGTCTTAATTTCAATAGTTACTTAACCATTGGATTACACTGTATGAACACTATCGAATTCCCTTTGCTGATAACAAATGTTATCTAAACATTGATAAAAGCAACATTCAACTGATTCACTTTAAAACCTTTTGTCGACAATGGTCTTTAGTTTATCGGTACAAAATTGAAGCAAGGCACGACGTCATTTATAATTGATTTATTAAGGATTGAGGATCGAACACGATCCTAAGGTATTTTTAGACTAACCGCGGTCCACCCAAATGTTATCAAACAGAAATAAATGAACTATAAATGTACAACAAAAAACAACAACTTTACTAAGTACTGCAACGTGTTAAATTTTAAATATACGCGTGTAATGTTAAAGTTTACAAGCCTTACATAACAAACGAATGTACAAACGATGAAAATGGACGTGAAAGCAGTTTGGATTGTACTATATGTGTTTTTCTTCACACAGGTGAGTTATTATTCATTTTAGTATCATCTTCACATGTAGCTTAGTTCACAGATTTGGACTTCAGGTCAGTGAAACTGTATGGCCTGGTTAATTTATATCAAATGCTTTTAAGGAAGTACATCAGGATTTTAAATGGGTTCTGGGGGTCCGATTTAAAATTGATAAATAAGGCTGACATTTTCTATTCTAATGAGTCAAAACATAATGCATCAGCCTAAAATAACCCCTTATTTTCAATGAAAGTAATTCTACTCAGCAATATGTGCTATCAGGTTAAATATTACTCACCAGGGTTAATGTGAGCATATTTTAGACCGATTTCATTCAAAATGTATGGTAGATATGAGGTTTTCTTTATCGCGAATTGGAACATCGTTAAAATTTAATAGTTTTTATAGAAAAATCTTGAGCACTCCCTTGTAACAAAAATAGAGATAATCCACGCCTGTAATGTGTTATTGTGTTGAACATTGATTGCTTGGTTAAATAGAATGTAGCGACATAGCCAAACACGCTCTATTATTGAGATTTCTGAAAAACATGGAAAAAGGTGAAAGAATGATCAAAATCGGATGGTAAACAAAAGATAAGACCATTTGAAGGTTATTCTCAAACGGATATGGAACCGCCATTTTGAGAACTATGACGTCATAGTTCCAAATTACCATAACAGGAATATTGATAAATATCATTTAAAGCATAGAAAATGAATGCAAAGTTTTTCACTACTCATAAAAAGCATGATTGCCATTAAGTATACATATTTTTCATACAGTTGCGGTCATTTCCCCCGCCCTCTATAAATCAGTAATTTTCATATTTATAAATATTAAATATATGGTCATTTAGAATTGTGGTCATAGTTCTCATAATGGCGGCTTCCCTATCCGTTTCAACAGAAATTTCCAGATAGTTCAAATGATCATACCTTCTTTGTTTATCAACCGATTTTGATAATTATTTTATCCTTATTCAAGTGTTTTTTTTCAGAATTCACGTTAATGTAGATTGTTTGGCTCTGTCCTACAGTCTCTTTAATCAAAATTCTTCCTTTTTTCATATTACAAAGGCTATTGTGCCATATCAACATATGCATATATTCTCATATGTGAATTCTCTGATTCTCCTATCATCATTATTGTATAAAAGATAATTCTCGTTCGAAACGTTTCATGTACATAATAGGAGGTTCGGAATTAGAATAAATTCATCACAATAACTTTCAAGAGAAAAATATTTGTCCACTTTTATAATATTATATGATTCTCAATGATACTTATGTTCTTATATAACATGTTTTGTATAAGAAGCATGCACTGACCTTTTTATATAGGTAACATATAACAGGTATCATATTAGACTCATATAAGAATCATATGATACTTATGTGTGGAAATTGTCATGATATAGGTTCTGTAATTTATTAGTTACCAGAATTGCAATTATAACCAACTTTATCACGGACGTCATGTTTGTTTTTGCTTTTATTAGTTTAAACCAAACAAACATAAACAATGGGGAAATGAAAGATATATAGACATAATAGCATTAGTCATTGGTGTTGAGTTAAAAATATTGAAAATATATTTCAACTTATTACAACAAGTCAGAGTATATTTGATTATTCTGTTTATTATTAGCATATGCTATTGACACTATTGTCTCAGTAGACTGATCATGTTTTATAATGGTAAATGAGTACTATATCTGAATTCCTCACATGGAAATATGATTTACTTCTTACCAATAGCGATAAGGTCCAATGTCCAAAAATTCAGCAAATTTCAAAAGGCAATTTGCATTTTATTTTATACAGAACAAAGAAGAATGATACTGCCTTGTTATTCTTATTGTTCGCTTAATGTTGCTATATGTTAGAAGTTATGTTATTGTCTTCCTTGATTGATGGTCAAACACTTACCATATACAGAGAACATTTCCATTGATTGATCAGTCGGTTATTTACTCAGGGTACCCACCGCTAATATTGGTTCACATCACACATTTCAATGTGTTACTTTCTTGATGTATTTAGCTCTACTTGTCAAATGCCAGGCGAGCTTATACGATAGAATTTCATCCTCCGTTACCAATGTCACACACATAACACATCTCTAAAATCGTTCAATGCAACACGGCCGCAATGTCCCTTCGAAGGAACCCTTTCAGATTTGTAGTTTTCGTCACCGTCCGTCAACCAAGATGGTCACCGTCGCTAAAAGTAGATGCAAATAAAGGAAACTTCAGCTGAAATAAATATGATTATATACGTACTTTCCATGGATTGACATTTTGTCACATTGGGCTAGATGCCCGTCTTTATGGAATGAATGTTAAATGGAGTAATTTATGAAATTGAAAAGAACCAACAAAAAGCGGTATTTTCTCTAAGACCACTCGGATTTTAATGGAACAACATTGTTCCTATACTAATACGAATTCCAGCGAAAAAAGGAATTCAACTGATATAAACTGCTGATGTCTTCCTTCATATCACAATGTTCTAGTCGTCCATTTAGCAGGCGTGGCATGGTGTTTAGTAATGCTAACATGTTGCGAGTTTAATCTTTATGTTGTTTTGTTTTGTATCCATCACCAAAATAATGTACTTAATGTCAGCTAAGCATACGATAGATGTTGGTTTAGCACTTCTAAAGGTCGCCGTTAAAAAATGGTTAATTTCACACGAAAAACTGTAGTTACAATCTATGTTCCCTTATGTTTAATGTACAGAAGCTGCATCAGACAATCATAGGACTTGAAGAGGCACACGGCAATCTTTTTCAAAAATTTGTTAAAACTCGCGAGGTCTCATTAGTTATTCTACATAATCTAAATATTTGCAATAATTATTTGAATAATTCAAATCATTAATTTTTTGTCTTCATTGTAGGAGTTGTTGCCTATATATGGCAACAATAGTATAGTTAAAGTAGAACAACGAAGACAAATTAAAATCTCCTAAGTGCATTATCTTTTATTTGAATATTTGCAGGCAGATATAAAGAAACAATTGATAAATAAATGGGGATGTTTTTAATTTTTGATAACTTCTTCAAAAATTGCCGCGTGGGAAATTAAACTCAATACAAGGATGGAACGGGCACGTGGTAAACCCCACTGCCTCGTTTGACTTTTCATGTTAGGAGCAAATTTATCAACCGCTTAGGCTTAAAAACACGATTCATTCACTATTTTTTGACGCAAGGTTACATTTGCGATGGGTTAGCTTAAATTAGCAGGATTTTATAACGGATATTTCGACAATAAAACACGTTTAAACACATTTTTTACCGGAAAAAAAATGCGATAACCTGTTTGGAATTACCTATTTAATTTTAATTTTGCAATATGTAAACTTTTTAAGCCAAAATTAAGGTTTTATTTTATACCCCAGCCAAACCCGTTTTAGCTTCTTGGAGAAGGGGTTGGATGGGGTGTGAAAGTTAATACTTGGACCACGTAATGTATTTGATTGTAGTTTTGCACCGGGATGAGTTTTATGGTAGGCAATTAAGCGAAACATATCTAAATCAGCAATGTGTTTGTCTTTTTTTTTTCGTCCTTTTTCATCAACATGTATATAGTACCTACAACTATACTGTATATACTTTTATATGGATATCAATTGGAATATAATATGATTCTAACTAATTAATACTAACAAGGGTATCCCTTTAATTTAGTTCCATGCACAAACTGCCTAAAACATTATTGTTGGTATTTCAGGTAACAATATTCGCCATTTCATCAACCTCACTCCCAAGCACACTAACTACTATTGCAACCACGGGAGCCACAACGGGGACCGCAACAACACCCAGAAGTGCCATATCTACAGGCAGTCCACTAACTTCTACAAGCGTAACAACAAAGGTGATACCTGCAACCACACATTCAACATCTACATCCACCTCAACGGAATTACCAACAATCGCTCCGACTCCGACAAAGACAACGAGTGTCGCTAAATCCTCTACTTCAAATGCAACACTGTCTCAATCAACGACATCAGCAGCAGTAACAACAACCCTAATAACAACGACAACAGGCGGGATAACGTCAACAGCAGCAGCAGCATCAACAACAACAACAACAGCAACGACAACAACAGTAGCAACAACAAAAACACAGCAGAAACCATCGTCTATGGCAAGTACTAATGGAACAAGTAAAACAGCGACAGCGGCATCATCCTCAGGAAGTACTGAAATATTAACCAAAACGCCATCCACATCAAGTGTTATTGTTTCATCTACTTCTCTTGGTTCCTCCTCCACAGCACCTGCTACAACTTTGCTAGTATCATCTTTGGTAACGAATATTTCAATTGCGACGCATCCAATTTCAACAATTCCTCCAAACACTACTGCCGAAAGCACGCCAACTCTAGGTGTTACACAGCAGTCTACAATAGCTACTGGATCACCAGGAAAAACGGATTCAACTAGTACTATAGCACAGTTAAACACTTCAGGGGAAGTAACTGCCTCGCCCAACTCAACAGGTACTATTGCACAGTCGAACACTTCAAGGGAGGTAACAACCTCGCCTAAATCAACAGTTACTGAAAGTAATAAAAGTTCTGCCCCTTACGACAGAGAACTTGCTATAATATTTGGGACGGCGTGTGGACTTATGCTGGTTGTTATTATTGCGTTATGCGTACAGAAACATCGCAAGAAAAAAAATCAAGAAAACTTTATGGTCGGAGGTGGTGATATAAAGATCGAAACATCCAAGTTTTAATTGTCTATTTGTCTACATGTGCATTTATTATTTCATACATCGTACACATCATATTTGGAGACACATTTAAAAAAAAGTAAACGAACATTAGCGTATTTGCTTGTGTGTGTTCACGCGCCCGCTGGACTATGAGTGTATGGGTGTGTGTTTTCCACATTTAAAACATGATCTATGTTAATGACATACATTATAGTTCTAGTTTACACGATACATCCTCAAACATTACACAATGACAGAACACATCATGGAAGAGGCATATATCGACCGTTTAATGGTCTTTAATGCTGTTTAAAGTTTCCTGTATCGCGTCGCCATTTTACAACATGTTCGACCATTAAAGGCTAATTAATCCTACAATATTCGTCTTTTCTCTAGAGCCGATATTGTCATGTCGTTTATATTATTGTGTGAATGTGTTATATTCATAAAGCTTTGTTTTATTTTTCTGTGTTGCTTAGCATTAAGTTACTATTGTTTGCCGATGTTAATGTGTTACCTAAAACAAATGCACCATATTATACGTGTAACTGTATAGTGCGATATAAAGACACATTGTCGGAGACTAGTACATTGAATACACTTAATATGTGTTGTATTATAATTCAATTTGAAAATAACATTTTTTTACGTTTTTCATCGATTGAGGATTTGCGAAAACGATTTTGAATAGTTTAAATATTCAAAATAATATTTGAACGAAACTTACACGAACTCAACAGTGATGACGTATAAGGCTACATTGCATTAGGATGTATAGAATAGTAACGAGTAGTAACGAATCGCTTTCTGTTTAATTTTATTTTCTCAGCTGATGTATTTTAGATTATTCTAAAATTGTCCAGGCCTTAAGATATATCATCAAGCATACATTTCTGCAGCAGTAAAATGATTTGGTGCATTTTCCCACTAAGTATAACACTTCCCATCAAAAGTAATTCTTTACTGATCAAATGAACTGCGTTTTTTAAATGAAAAATTCATACTAGATCACAATAATTTGAGATACGAATAGTTGCTGTTTTAACAAATTTTAGAGACAATATATACTCAAAATGTAATCATTAAATAAGTTAACTTGTCAATGTTTGGCACTTCTAGGGATAGAAACAAATGAAATCAAGTAAATATTGGTGCAAAATAACCTATTTTGAAGCATTTTTTCTTATTAAAAAGATCACAGTTACAGGACAATAATTTAAGAAATTCTGCTATCACACATGTCAACTAAAAGAGAAATCTGAATCAGAAATTAAACAGTCGCTTTCCTTTCATTTCAAATTTAGACATTTTACCCCAATGATACTATTCACCCTAACCCATGTAGTGTAGTAATAATATACTGGTCTAGGTTTAATTTACATTATTACACTGCCAGCACTCCATGTAAAATCCCCATACTCTGCCGGGTTGATATTTCGCGCTATCACCCTCAACGTGTCATAATAATAATAATAAATGCTTTATTTAATGATGGTAACTCGATCAATTGACAACAACTGTTCTCCCTTGAGGCCATCAAATGAAGAAACATGTAATACACACACATGGTTATATACTTACAATATTATACAATTCTGAAGAGTTTCCTGTTGTAAATTCAAAAGTCCCTATATATAAATCTTTTAAAGTTATTTTAAAGTACTTAACCAAATGCAAGCAAATTAAAATTAACTAGTATTACCTGAATGATAGGAATAATATTCATTTTTAAATTCTTTGATATGTTTGGCTTGTCGCACTGGAGGTGCGATCGAGTTCCATGACAGCACCAGAATAACGAATACTTTGTATATACTTAGCCAATGTTTCGGGACGATTAGATCACCATTTGAACAAGTCCTTAATTTATAAGAGGAATGAACCTTTTGAAACAAAGATGTAAGATAGTCTGGAGCAAGATTATCGACGCATTTGTAAACCTGCACTGCTTTATGAAATTGTATTCGATCGTGGACATTTAACCATTTAAAGACATCACACCAGAATCAAAAGATCACGGACACTTTACAGCTAGAGACGATCACAAACTTTTTAATCCTCTACTGTGGAAAATATTTATTGAGGCCCTGACATAATTTTATATAAAACTACAATGTGCAATGTTTCTTTACAATTGATAAATGTTCATTTTACTGTTTCGAATAGAAACATTAAAATATGACAGATTAAAAAGGTAAAATCTGCAAATTCAAAACTAAAAATATTGAAATTAAATCATGTTGGTACTGTTACACATACAATTTAGAAATAATTAAATCGGATTTAAAATTGTTTGTCGGGGCCTCATAATATAACGGTACATACCAATTTCCAATTTTGCATGAAATTCTCGTACTTCTCACAATGCATGAAAAAAACAATCATAATTATGCCCCCACTATTTCTGTAGGATGGATTAGGCTGGTGGGATGTCTTTAAGCTCTTTAAATAAGGGTTTTGAAGATGCATCATATGGCGTATTAAGGATGATCTGAGCAGCTCTCCTTTGGATTTTTTGGATTGTGTTAATATTGTTGCTAGAGCTATTTCCCCAAATAGTGTCACCATAATCCAAAATTGGTTGTTTGGTTTTGTTTGTTAAAGAAGTACAAAGATTATCAACATGGACGTCCCATGACAGGTTTTTATCAATATATACCCCTAATAATTGTTGACTCTTTACATTTTCTATTGCTGTACTGTTAACATATAATTGTTTTACTTCATTATTAAGTTTAGACAACCTTTGAGATGTACCTATAATCATATATTTTGTTTTCAATTCAATTATTAACATTTTATTTTGCTTAGCCCATTGCTCTGTTTGCTTGAGACTAAGCTGGCTATTTTCTTGTATAATTTCAAGATTAGGGTCAGACGTAGACAATGTTACATCATCAGCAAATATGTCTGTGTTTACATTTTCTACATAAAGTGGTAGATCATTGACAAACATGATAAATAGAAGTGGTCCAAGTATTGACCCTTGTGGTACCCCTGTTTTTATAAGATTAGGCTTTGAAAGCTCTGTCGATATTTGTATATTCTGGTATCGAGTTGTAAGGTACGAGATGAACCATTTTTAAAGTGCATTTATCAAAATTATAACTTTTAAGTTTTGCCAACAAAAGTTCATGGTTAACTAGATCAAATGCCTTTTTGAAATCAATAAAAACAAGTTCAGTGACATGTCCATTATTCAATTATTGCAGTAACATATCTGTTAGCTTTGTTAATGCTGTATGGCAGGAATGAGATTTTCTAAAGCCTGACTGTCCCCTATAAATTAGACCATACATTTCAAGATACTCAATACACTGGTTGGCTATATGTCTTTCTAGTATTTTTGATAATGTGGGTGAAATAGAAATTGGTCTGTAATTACCGGGATCATCAGCATCACCTGATTTATATATAGGAACTACTCTTGCATTTTTTAATTTTTCTGGGAATACACATGCCATAATACTAATGTTTATAATGTGACATATCGATTTTGCAAGAATTGGCGCCGCCGTTTTTAAAATGTGAGGGTCTATGCCATCTATACCAGTTGACTTTATAAAATCAACTGTTGACTTTATAAAATCAAGCTGATTTATAGACCAGTTGACTTTATAGAATCAAGCTGATTTATGTATTTTAGAACTTCATCCATGGTTATGTTTCTAATAGAAAATTCCTTGTTATTTGGCGAACAAAGATTAAGACTTTCACTAGAATCAGAAATATTATTTGAAAGATTTGTGAAAAAATCATTAAACTCATCAGCAATATCTTTCTTCAATGTTTCTTAGATGTGACATACCTATTATCAATTTTTATTTTGTTTGGGTGTTTTGACTTAGTTTTCCCTGATTTAAGTTCATTTATATACCTCCACATGGTCCCAGAGTGTTTGTTATCTTCTATGGCTTTGGTGTAGTAATCTGTTTTAGCTTGATCAATGAGAATATTTGTTTTATTTCTCCAATGTTTATACTGGACAAAATCTTTCGTCTTATGATAGAAATCTCTTTTATTCATTGATTCTTTTATTTCAGGAGACAACCAACTTGGAAGTGTGTTGCTTTTTATTCGTTTAGTTTTTATAGGTGCATGTTTATCTAGTACATTAAGAATAGCATCATTCCACGAGCTTATGGCAGAGTTTACATCTCTCGTACTTTCTATATTGATAAGATCAAACGTTTCATTTAAACTATTATTGAAATGCATTGTATCAAATTTCTTAAAATCTCTGTAAGTTATTTCTGCATGTGTATTACCTGATTTAATAAAGGGTGCATGTCTTGTTGCGCAGACTGGGTAGTGGATTTGTTTCACATATATTATATGGTTTATTTGAGTAAATATGGTCTATAAGGGTAGAAGAGTTTGTATTAACCCTTGTTGGGGATTGTATTAATTGAGTAAAATTGTCTGTATCAAGACAATCTAACCATCTTTTAGTTGAAATTTTTAGGAAGTTATAATTGGTATCACCCTTAATGATGATTTCGTTTTCATCATGTCCTAAAGCTTTTTGGATTTCCGCTCAAAATCATCAACCAATTGTATAAGTGAGCTAGGAGGTCTGTATACAGAGCAAATAATAATTGGTTTAGACTTCGGCAGTATTATTTCCAACCATATGCTTTCTATCTTCCCAAGTTCGATATCTTGTCTACGTTTATAATGTACATTTTCTTTTATATACACTAATATGCCCTTGACTTCTATCCCTTCTTTCAAATTTAAAACCATCTAAGTTTAATTTACTGTCTTCTTCACTCTGAAGCCAAGTTTCACATATACCAAACACAATTTACATTTTCCTTATTAATAACTTAAGGTCTTCAAAGTTAGATTTATCAACAAGAAGTTGCCCTATATTAATATTTGCAATTTTGAGTCCCTTTTTTGTTAACCCCAAACTCACACATTCATCATTATGCTTCGATTTTGTTTCAAAGTTACTTAAAACATTTGCTTTGCTAGTGGAAATATAAACAGTATTACTTGCTGCATTATTGAGATATGAAGTAGTAGTGGTCTCAAGAAGAATATCAGATGACTTACAATTTGTATTACTAGCAGTATTACTAGCCGCATCACTAAGATATGACGTAGTAGTGTCCTCAAAAGGAATATCAGTTGGCATACAATTTGAATATAGATAAGAATGACATTCCGAACAAATACTAGTTAATGCATTATATACATTATAAGAATAAAGTGTTTGTCCATAGTATTTACATGGTGAATGGCGTCTTCTTCTTTGCCGCTTTCCTAACTTGTAGCATGTGGACACTTCCTTTGCTTATGTCCATATCCATGACATCCATGACATCTTATTGGTTTGCCAATATCAGCCCGCTAGCTTTTTGAAAAGCTCAATAGATTTTTTCAACTATGATAAATATGTTAAAAAGACCTGTCTTATTAATGCGATTTCCCATAGGTGTATTTGTTCGGTATAATAAAATAAATATCACATCCTCTTTCGCCTCGGTCGACATTACATTCTCGGGTTGATGATATCCACTGGCACCCTCAAGAGGATGTGATATTTACATACTAAATCAACCGGATGTGCTCGCCTCGTGCAGTCGAAGGGAGTTTCCTGTTATTTGTGGCTGTAATTATATTCTGGAAATGTTATTGATATTTTAAAATGCAGCTCATACTTTTGAGTTTTTTTTCCATATAATTGCAAGGGGTAAACATAACGTTGACCTTTAACCCGGTTTAGTAAACAGCTGAAGAAAACATTCTTAGAAGATATTCAATACCCCATTTCCTTTGTTTAATAGCAGACATGTTTATTTGCATGATAAAGTAAGTTTCCCTGAATTCTAACCAGGTTTGAGATTTTAACAGGTTGTCAACATTCTCATTTTCTATTATATGGAAGGGGCATGGAGACTCATTTCGCTATTATAACATCTAGAAAAACAAGAGGCCCAAGAGGGCCTGTGGACGCTCTACTGGCTCAAGATAAAGTTTATGTATAAGGGGTCATAAGTCTTTCAAAAATCATTCAACCAGAACATGGCAATGACAGGTGCAACTAGGCTTAGTACTGATCATGCTCGCCAAGATTCGTTGAAATCTGGCAAAAAATTCAGAAGAGACTAATCTGGACAAAGCTTGTGTATTAAAACAGTTAAAGGGTCACAACTCTGCCAAAAATCATTCATCCGAAATATGGCGATAATCTGCACAACTAGGCTTGATACTGATCATCCTTGTCAAGTTTCGTCTATATCCAGCCAGGGGTTCAGGAGAACTAGCCCAGAAAATAATTGTGGTATCAAAATCATTTAAAGGGCCATAACTCTGCCAAATATCTGTAAACCGAACGTGACGATGATATGCACAACAAGGCTTGGTGCAGATCATCCCTGCAAAGATTCATTGAAATCTGGCGAGGGGTTCAGGAAAAGTAGATCAGACAAAGTTTGTGTACTAAACCCTTTAAAAGGTCATAATTCTGCCAAAATAATTCATTTAACCGGAATACGGCAATGATTTGCACAACTAGACGTGGAATTGATCATCCCTAAAAAGCTTCGTTTAAATCCGGCCAGGGGTTCAGGAGAACTAGTCAGTACAAAGTTTGTGTATTAAAACCTTTAAAGGGCTATAACTCCGCCAAAATCATTCAACTGGAACACAGTGACTATGTACAACTAGGCTTGGTACTGATCATCCCTGCATAGTTTAAATGAAATCCGGCCAAATGAAGGCCCTTTCGTCTTAATGAGGCCAAGATATAGCATATTTCAGAAAATCAAGGGTCATGACTCCGATGTAAATGGTCCAATCTGGATGGTTTTCGAACTTGTCCAAGCTTTCATTGATATTAACAATCTGATAAAGTTTCTTAAAGATCGGATGAAAGATGAAGGCCCTATCGTCTTAACGAGATAAAATATAAGATTTTTTAACTAAATCAAGGGCCATAACTCCACTGTTACTGGTCCGATCTGGCTAGTTTTCGAACATGACCGAGCTTTCATTGATATTAGCAATATGTTAAACTTTCATAAAGATCGCATAAAAAATGAAGGCCCTATCATCTTAACGAGGCAAAATATAGCATTTTTAACTAAATCAAGGGCCACAACTCATCTGTTACTGATTCGATCTGGCTGGTTTTTGAAATTGTCTGAGCTGTCATTGATATAAACAATCAGGTAAAGTTTTGTAAAGATCAGATAAAAGATGAAGGCCCTATCAAATTAACCAGGCAAAATATAGCATTTTTAGCTCGACTATTCGAAGAATAAAAGAGCTTATGTAATCACCCCGGGGTCGGCGTCGGCGTTGGCGTCGGCGTCCCACATCAAGGTTTGCGTGTAATCTGTGTTTACATGTCTATATCTGTTACATTTCTTATCCTAGTACAACCAAATTTGGCAATGGGCTTCCTTATAGCATTATCTTAAGGGCTGCATAAGCATGTGTCCCATTTTACATCAAATTTTGCGTGTAAGCTGTGTTTACAAGTCTATATCTATTACAATTCTTACCCTATTACAACCAAATTTGGTCATGGGCTTCCTTACAGCATTATCTTAAGGGCTGCTTAAGTAATTTTGGTTCCTGTAACCCCTGGCTCCCATGGAACCCAAATTATGATAGCCCTTACAATGTGTCTGTTTCACACCAAATTTTGCATGTAAGCTGTGTTTATCTCTTACATTTCTTGTCCTAGCTGAACTAAATTTTGGAATTGGTTTCCTTATAGTATGTTGTAAAGGGTTGGATAAGTAATTTCGTCTTCTGCAAATTCTGGGCTCCCATGGAACCCAAATTGTGACGGCCCATAAAATGTGCAATAAAGGCAGATCTAGGTTTGCATGTAAGCATGTATATATCTATAATTTTGGTTTGGGATTTCTTATAGCATTATGCATCTTATTCATACTTCACCGATACTGGGGCATGGGCTCCCTCCTCCCCACCCGTCCCCACTCCCAACCCACTCCACACTTTTTATTTTTTTACGTCTGTTTTTTTTTTACATATTTCCGTGTTGTTTTAGTCACTTCTTACACATATATGTTGCCCCCTCCCCCACTCCCGCCTCTCATCACCCCCCCCCTCCCCCCACCCCACATGAAACAATGTTTTTTTTGTTGTTGTTTTTTTTACATATTTCTGTGTTGTTTTAGTCAATTCTTACACATATATGTTGCCCCTCCCCCCACCCACCCCCGCCAACACCCCCCACCCAGCCCCCGCCATATAAGTCTATGTAAAACTGTGACCTCGGTGCGGGGACAAATTTGACCACAGGGATACCATTTGAACAACCTTAGTAGAGGACCATAAGCTGATGCTACATGTAATACATGAGAGCTCTGTGCCATGTGGTTCCAGAGAAGAAGAATTTTTCAGTTTTTCCCTATACAAGCCTATGTAAACTGTGATCCCCGGGGCGGGGCCAAATGTGACCCCAGGGTCACCATTTGAACAAAATTGGTAGAGGACCGTAAGCTTATAGCAAATGAAAAATATTAATCCTCTGGCTCTTGCTCTTGCAGTTTCAGAGAAGATTTTTTAAGTTTTCCCCTATACATGTCTATGCAAAACATGTGACCCTTGGGGCGGGGCCAAATGTGACACCAGTGTCACTATTTGACAAACTTGGTAAAGGACCATAAGCTTATAGTAAATGCAAAATATCAAACCTCTGGCTCTTGTAGTTTCCGAGAAGAAGATTTTTTAAAATAATTAACGGACGACAGACGACAGACGGACGACGGACGACGGACAACTCGCCATCCAATAAGCCCAATAATTGTATGGCAAAGTCATTCACTCTACCTTTCTCATAAATAGCTTACGACACTGTTCAAGTATTTCCAGTGACTATATAGACAAAGGCACCCAGACAATGTAATTAAAATATGTAGTGAACTATTGATATCGATACTGTTAATTACACGATGTAGCCACATACTCTCACATCGCGGACACATTACCAAGATAATACAAACACTCTCATGAAGTAGATCTTGTTGGTTGTTTTTGGTATTGTCAGTTTTATTAAACGTTATTAAAGGTGTTTTTGGCGTAATATTAAAAGTGTGACTAACTGGACACACAGTAGTCAATGAGAAGCAATTTGTTCCCGTTGATGTCCCTTTTCAGTCTAGAGATCATGGAGGTTGGGGCTTGGAGATCATATCATAAGTTGAGTTTAGTGCAAAACACAAGAAAAAAATTCTTAAATGCGCGCCCTACACCCCTCCCCCTCCCCACTGGTAAGCAAACTGCATGGCAAACATATTATGTGGCGTCACTTTTTAATTATTTTTATCAAGTAAAAACGTTCAAGTATTTCTTTGATAACCAAGAAAAGGATACCGAAACATATCATGGCGCTCTGCTTAAGCCAAATACCAGATATACTCTCATACTTAGACATGTACCACGTGTCTCATCCTCGAATAATGTAAATAATGTCCACCGTGCAGAAATATTAGTTCTTATTTGCTTTTAGTTTGCATAATTATATGTCAACTTTTAATATACTCATTGCGCATTTTGAAGAGAGTTGGTATGCTATTTTTAAGTTTAAATATACCATTTGGAGAACAGCTGTGATATATTGGAGAATTATGACATCATAGTTCTAGATTACCATTTATGAAATATGTATTGTCATTTAAAGCAATAAAACACTGCACGTGCATGCACAATCTTTAACTGATCATATAATACATTGTCGCACGTTAGTTTATTTTGTTTCATACAGTTGTTTACATGTGTTTCTTTATAAATCAGTAACTTATCGTATTTAAAAATATTCCATATGTAGTTATTTCGAACTATTACTTCATAGTTCTCAAAATGGCGGCTTCCGTATGTGTTTTATAGAGCACAGCCTTCAAATGGTTATGTTTTCATTTTTATCGGTCGATTTTGATAATGAATGTGTAATGGTCATCTAAAAACGTGTTTCTTGTTGTAAAACCTTAAATAAAAAACAACCCACATTGTTTTCTGATTGATTTAATGTTAAAATAAGCAAAGGCACCATATAAATGCATAATGTTACATTAAAGATAGAATAATTGCACAGAATATAAAAGTATAACACTACACAGTTTCATAAAACATTTTAAAATATGTTAGTAAGCACATTTTGTTTCTTTTTTACATACACTGTTTTATTAACAATAAATCATTTTTCCGTGACTTAGATCACGACGTAACAAGGTAACACTCTTAAGAAATTAACATGTATGTTTGGCTTCTGGAGTTGAGCTGAATTGGTTTTTTTACGGCACACCAAAACAAAAAGGTTATATGGCGCCAAAGCTTCCAGGTCCACTCTCCATGTTTGTTTAGATAAACATATGCATAATGGGCCTAGAACCTTCTCACATTTTCCATTGAAGTGGATCATTTTTTTCTGTCATCACTCAAGTAGCACCTGAACAATACGCGGATGACGATGATAACCTTTAATGAACATGGCAAAGACGAAAAAAATTAACATAAATTCGTGGGGGATTTTACCCTCTGCCTGGATAAGCAGCGGCCATATTATTGGCTACAGAAAAAGTTCCTGAACAAGTAGTATACTTTTTAAATTATTTCGAAAGTTGCGAGTAAATCATCAATATGCACACACCACACATATGTATGAAATAAAATGCTCTTGCTCTAGTACTGTTTCAGAACAATGCAAGCACGCAATAATGTTATTAACAAGTGCCCATACATGCATACATAAAAGTAGGTGATAAAGTAGGTGATAAGGTAGGTGATAAGTGGAACTGGAATTGATTGTAGCATTCACAGAACACAGTCAACCAAACACCACATACAAACAATCACAAGGACAAACAGAAGTCAAGTATGCGACACAACAGAAGTCATGTATGCTACACAACAGAAGTCATGTATGCGACACAACAGAAGTCAAGTATGCGATGCGACACAACAGAAGTCAAGTATGCGATGCGACAAACAGCAGGGGCCCCGCCTTGATACGGCCAGTGGCAAAAAGGCCGCATTAGGCATACATGTTGTATTAAGCAGTGACTATGTATTTTAATATAAATTTAAAATGGAAATCACAACTAACATATTGTGACATGATATATATCAACATGTGTTCAAATATGAATTTAAACCCGGAAATCATACTTTGTTCTTGTTTTCTGATACAGTACATATATGGCATGTTATGCAAGGTGCTATCATAGACAGACAAACAAAGCAAATGAAGAACATATATAAACTATTTGCAACGAGTTGAATTGAGTTGAATGAAGTTGAATATGGGTTTTGCGGCGCAACAACACAAAAATAGGAAATGGCCCCACAGGAATATACACTCCAGGCACTCCCTCCATTTATAATGAGATAAAGATATGCAGAAGGCACAACTGATACATTAAGACATATCAATATTTTCTAAATGCATATATACAAATTTTCAAACAGGAGAACATACTTTGTTCTCGTTTGCAGATACAACATGGCAGGTATGCAACGTGTAACCACAGAGAGACAAAGTACCGGTGAAGTGTACAAAGGTGTATTGATTGGAACTTTGGTTTTGCAGCGCAACAACAGAAAACGACCACATGCCGCGAACAAGAATATATATTCCAGGTCCACCCTACATTTACAATGAGATAAAAAAACAGCAGAATGGGCATTACTCTTTGTCAACTGAAAAACTGCAGAGTTTCTGCAAATTCTGTTGTAAACACTCATCGTTGAGTTAAATGACTGTAATACTGTTTAACTCACTGAAATATATCGACATTAGGCCATTTTTTTTTTTAAAATAGGTGTGTTTCCTATTGCATGCTCTAAAAAAATAGAGTAGGTCTGTAGGCATTTTTGTTGTTGTTGTTTTTGGAGCAAGATATCGTGAGATTCTACATGCATTTATCTCATAGTTGATGATACAACTGAAATTTTCTCTGTGATGTCAGTTTACCTCGATATATTGTGATAAATCATTGTTCAGAACAATTTTTTTTGTTTTTTTATTATTACTTTTTTATTTTTTTATTTATTTTTTTCATAAAAAGTTTTAGGGTCGGCGCCTTAAAAATAGGGTCGGTCGGGCCACCGGAAGCACAGGTATTTTTTTGTTGGCCTTATTAACGAGTAAATGGAACACAAAAATAGTAATTTTAGAGTAAGACGAAGTCTATAGAGGACAACCCCACTCCCCACGTAGATAATTGATGATCCCTGACAGCCGCAACACGTCTTGCCTGTTCGGTGGTCTGACCTGGAATCCATTACCCAGTGCGGCATTCTCGAGACTTGTGTAGCACTATCACCCCTCGCGTTGATGGTATAGACTTCGAGTCCTTTTTGAATGCAGATCTATACTCTATTATGCTATTAATAAACACAAGTATTGTACTAGTATATACTACGACTGACTATTTATATATAGTTATTTAAATTAGAAACATGCATGTTAAATACCGTAGCTGAATGTTCCATTTATCTTTCAATCCATTAGGTGTGTTTAACTCTTAGCATGTCCCATATGTTTATATATGTATTCTGGAACGTCTCTCCAACCAACAATTATAATTGTTTGACCGGCTTTAGTATCTATAAGATCGAGGCATGCTGGTGCTGAAAAAACCTGCCAATCATCCAGAACAGCCAATGTAACATTTATATCAATACCAGCTCGGCGTATTGGGCTGGTGCAAGAAGAATAGTTGTATCTAGAACTGACACAGTTAACCACAAGCACGTCGTCTTTAATATCTATACGATCTCGGCGTATATGTGCTTGTGTAAGAAGAACCTGCATATCTAGAACTGCCAAGGTAACTACTCGGATAGCTGCTGTAACTATTCCCTACAGAAGCCCTGGGCGAATATCCATTATCTTTGTTAGTTGATGTCGAAATGTCTCCGAAGTTGGAAATCTTTGATATTAGGGTTTTCTCGTCTCGGCCATTAAACGTAGACGTTGTTTGTTTGTTTGAAAGCAGGTCATCTTTGTTTAGCGCGGGCTCCGTCTTGTAGTTACATACGCGCTCGTAAATCTTGAACATCTCTTGAATTTTACCTTCATTCATGGCCTGCTTAATTTCCTTAGTCAACTCTGCGACTTCCTTCTCTTTTTCTTGGAATGTTTTTATCATCGCTTCAACATCAGATTGACCTTTACCTGTCGCACTTTCCGCCATATCAACAAGCTCCTTCTCGCGATCATCAAGAGCTTTACGAATTTTCGCAAACGTTTCCTTAATATCTTTAACCATGCCTTCATCTTCTTGCTTGCAACTTGTTACTACTTTTTCGCATTCTTCCCTTTTTTCTGTCAACGATTTGGCTTCATCTTCCATATCTTGTATACCCTTTTCCAACGCGGGTGTGTATTTTTGAATAGCACCAGTGATATCAAACACCAGCTGCTTAGCAGAACATTCTTTGTGATCTAGGATGGTGCAGTCTCTGCATATTGGTTTGATACACTTCTCACAGAAGAAGTTTAACGGCTGCGTGGCGTGACTGGCACAAAATGCGACTGTCTGTTTGTCCGTATGCCCGATAAAATCTAGAAGTTGTACAACTCTATGATCCGTCATCGACTGTCTCAGTCCTACTTCGGTGGTGATAAACGTGGCTGAGCAAGTAGGGCATATCATGGACACCGCAAATGTCGCTTCGCTGGTGGACATTGTTAGCATGGATCGTCGGTAGTCAGCCTCTTTCTGGTAATATTGCATTAGACACGTGATACAGAATGTGTGGTGGCACGGTAGGAGGCGTGGCGATCTCTCCACCATGTTGAATTTCTCGTGACAGATCGGGCATCTTAGGAACGCGTTCTCGAATTTGTCTTCGTCACAGATGATCTTTTGTTTAGCAACAGCCGGTGGATTTCTGCGCAGTTCTGTAAAGAAAGTTAATATTTGTGTGTAAAAGTAACAATGCGAATACAGATGAAGTACACTTATGAATACAGTAGCATTGTTTACAGTACTGGCTGTACATGTGATATACAAAAGACGTTATGGTGCTAAATAATAGATGCATATTATTTAAAGCCTCCGCGGATATAGAGGAAGGATTAATAAAAATCCGGGAGCCGTGTCCTACGTTTAAAATGGAATAAAAGAATGACATCAGGCCATAAATTATTATTACTATGTTGTAATTGTATTCTGTCTGTTTATTCCGTATTGTTTTAACCTTCCCCATGCACTCGTAGTTTATACCGATGTAAACTGAAATGGCAACTTACCGGCGAATGTTTCTTTTGACTTTGGACTCATCAATCCGCCTTTGAAACTTGGGTCTGTTGTTGGTTTTGTGGATTCCATCATCGATTCCGCCATCGTTTATAATGTTTGATAAATCTGGAAATATTGACAATTAGAATTGCTGCTTTTTCAGTAACAGTAACAGTATATTAACATATGTTAACTGCAATTATTTGTAGGAACATTAACGTGTTAAAACTAGATAAATCTGCCAAAACAGTATTTGTATTTGTGGCGGTTTATTTGTGCCATTATTGTCATGAAGGATGTCTTGTGTATTTTCTCTAAATGGTGTTTAAGTATGTAAGATGTTTTGTTTTGAGATGTGATTTGGTTAATGAAAGACGTTTTGCAGGTGCGGATCCAGGAGTTGAGTGTATGGGTGGGTGGGTGTTGGGGCGTGTACTATTCAGCAGTGGGGTAGGTGTTCCGGGGAATCCCCAGCCACCGCCACCCCACGTCTCGCAAATTTCTTTGGATTATACATGGCATTTGATGAATTATGATGCATTTTCAAAATATTTAATTCGTTGAGTCCAGTAATGACCCGCCTTTGTTCTGGGTATGCAGAGCGATGCGCCAACATGTGGGTATGTAGACCGGTGTGGGTATGTAGAGCGTTGTGGGCATGTAAAGCGTTTTGTTTCTGTAGAGCGTTGTGGGTATGTAGATCATTTTGTGTATGTAGAGAGTTGTCAATCTCTACCCAGAGTTGTCGTTATAAAGAGCGTTGCGGGTATGTAGTGCGTTGTGGGTATGTAGAGCGTTGCGGGTATGTAATGCGTTGTGGGTATGTATAGCGTTTTGTGTATGTAGAGCGTTGTTGGTATGTAGAGCGTTGTGGGGGTAGAGCGATGTGGGTATGTAGGACGTTGTATTGTGGGTATGTAGAGCGTTTTGTGTATGTGTCTAACGTTGTGTGTTTGTAGAGCGTTGTGTGTATGAGCATTGCGGGTATGTAGAGCGTTGCGGGTATGAAGAGCGCTGCGGGTATGTAGAGCGTTGTGGGTATGTAGAGCGTTGCGGGTATGTAGTGCGTTGTGGGTATGTATAGCGTTTTATGTATGTAGAGCGTTGTTGGTATGAGCGTTGTGGGTATGTAGAGCGCTGTGTGTGTATGTAGAGCGTTGTTGGTATGTAGAGCGTTGTGTGTATGAACGTTGTGTGTATGTAGAGCGTTGTGTGTATGAGCGTTGTGGGTATGTAGAGCGCTGTGTGTGTATGTAGAGCGTTGTTGGTATGTAGAGCGTTGTGGGTATGATCGTTGTTGGTATGTAGAGCGTTGTGTTGTGTGTATGAGCGTTGTGGATATTTAGAGCGCTGTGTGTGTATGTAGAGCGTTGTTGGTATGTAGAGCGTTGTGGGTATGATCGTTGTGGGTATGTAGAGCGTTGTGGGTATGATCGTTGTGGGTATGTAGAGCGTTTTGGGTATGAGCGTTGTATGTAGAGCGTTGTGGGTATGTAGAGCGTTGTGGGTATGAGCGTTGTGGGTATGTAGAGCGTTGTGGGCGTTGTTGGTATGTAGATAGTTGGGGGTATGTTAAGCGTTGTGGGGTAGAGCGTTGTCGGTATGTATCTAGCGCTTTGGGTATGTAGAATGCTGTGATTATGTAGAGCGTTTTGGGTATGTAGAACGTTGTGAGTATGTAGAGCGTTGTGGGTATGTAGAGCGTTGTGTGTATGTAGAGCGTTGTGGGTACGATCGCTGTGAGTATGTAGAGCGTTGTGTGTATGTAGAGAGTTGTTGGAATGTAAAGCGTTGTGTGTATGTAGAGCGTTGTTGGTATGTAAAGCGTTGTGGGTATGTAGATCGTTGTGGGTGTTGTGGGTATGTAGAGCGTTGTGGGTATGAGCGTTGTGGGTATGATCGTTGTGGGTATGAAGAGCGTTGTGGGTATGATCGTTGTGGGTATGTAGAGCGTTTTGGGTATGAGCGTTGTATGTAGAGCGTTGTGGGTATGTAGAGCGTTGTGGGTATGAGCGTTGTGGGTATGTAGAGCGTTGTGGGCGTTGTGGGTATGTAGATAGTTGGGGGTATGTCAAGCGTTGTGGGGTAGAGCGTTGTCGGTATGTATCTAGCGCTTTGGGTATGTAGAACGCTGTGATTATGTAGAGCGTTTTGGGTATGTAGAACGTTGTGAGTATGTAGAGCGTTGTGTGTATGTAGAGAGTTGTTGGAATGTAAAGCGTTGTGTGTATGTAGAGCGTTGTTGGTATGTAAAGCGTTGTGGGTATGTAGATCGTTGTGGGTGTTGTGGGTATGCAGAGCGTTGTGGGTATGAGCGTTGTGGGTATGAGCGTTGTGGGTATGTAGTCGTTGTGGGCGTTGTGGGTATGTAGAGCGTTGTGGGTATGAGCGTTGTGGGTATGAGCGTTGTGGGTATGTAGAGCATTGTGGGCGTTGTGAGTATGTAGGGCGTTGTGGGTATGAGCGTTGTGGGTATGTAGAGCGTTGTGGGTATGTAGATAGTTGTGGGTATGTAGATAGTTGGGGTATGTAAAGCGTTGTGGGGTAGAGCGTTGTCGGTATGTATCTAGCGTTGTGGGTGTGTAGAACGCTGTGGTTATGTAGAGCGCTTTGGGTATGTAGAACGTTTGTGTATGTGTCTAACGTTGTGTGTATGTAGAGCGTTGTGTGTATGAGCGTTGTGTGTATGAGCGTTGTGGGTATGTAGAGCGCTGTGTGGGTATGTAGAGCGTTGTGGGTATGTATAGCGTTGTGGACATGTAGAGCGCTGTGTGTGTATGCAGAGCGTTGTGGGTATGTAGAGCGTTGTTGGTATTATCGTTGTGAGTATGTAGAGCGTTGTGGGTGTGTAGAGCGTTGTTGGTATGATCGTTGTGGGTATGTAGAGTGGGTATGTATAACACCGTGGTTATGTAGAGCGTTTTGGGTATGTAGAACGTTTGTGTATGTGTCTAACGTTGTGTGTATGTAGAGCGTTGTGGGTATGTAGAGCGTTGTGTGTATGAGCGTTGTGGGTATGTAGAGCGTGGGTATGTATAGCGTTGTGGACATGTAGAGCGCTGAGTGTGTATGTAGAGCGTTGTGGGTATGTAGAGCGTTATTGGTATGATCGTTGTGGGTATGCAGAGCGTTGTGGGTATGTAGAGCGTTGTGTGTATGTAGAGCGTTGTTGGTATGTAAAGCGTTGTGGGTATGAGCGGTGTTGGTATGTAGAGCGTTGTGGGCGTTGTGGGTATGTAGATAGTTGGGGTATGTAAAGCGTTGTGGGGTAGAGCGTTGTCGGTATGTATCTAGCGTTGTGGGTATGTAGAACGCTGTGGTTATATAGAGCGTTTTTGGTATGTAGAGCGTTGTGGGTAAGTAGAGCGTTTTGGGTATGTAGGACGTTTGGTGTATGTAAAGCGTTTGGTGTTGCAGGGCATTTTTGGTAGTATGACTACGAATGACGTTTTTGGTATTAACGGCGTTTAAATTCGGCCGTCGGCCTATTCGTCTTCTACAGACACATATGAAGTAGAGCAAAAATAATTCAAGTGCCATACGGCGGTTATCATTACTGTACAAGTTAGTGCGATAGGTTTGAAAACCTGGAAACTGGTGTAATCCTAATTAGTGTCTGTGACACGCGCCATAAGTTGCATCAATGCCATAAAACGATTATACAAAATGTAGAAGAAAGTGTATGTTTCAATTTAAAAACAACAAAACTTTTTTTTAAAAAAAATATGAAAATTATGATGGAGATAGATGGAGCTTAAATTGATCATATATTCTTTGCACGTCATGCGATTTTGATAATTTTTTCTCCCCTTTCCGAGCTTTTCAGAACTTCCAATGATGAGCTTGTTTGTGCATATCTATATTGCATTACGTGCAACTGTATATTTAAGGGAGGTAACCGGTCTGTCCTTAAAGTATATAAGATTATCACTCGAACTGTTGGATGTGCTTTTAACAGTCACTTTTAGGTCTGATAATTATCAGTGAATAAAAGTACAGCCATTAAAAATGCAATAGTAATACAGAATCAATCCATAGAGTAGGTACAGAATATAACCATAAGACCTAGGATTCTCACAGCCTTTTTTTATTTTATACAATTAGGTTACGTAAGTAGTTGGTCTGGTTTTAATTATAGAATTTAAATTTCCAAAAGTTGATCTTATAACCCGACTTGTCTGCCGGGGTAGTCTGGCCATATTTCAACTGATATCTGTCTGCCGATATTTCAACTGATATCTGTATGCCGATATTTCAACTGATGACTCTTGCCAATGACATAATTCGATTTAATGATCCGTCGACTTTAATTTATTTGACAGGCCAAAGAACGGTTTATTTTATTTCTTTTCGACAGCCGATTGTAATCTAAAGTAATGGAAAAATAAGCGATCTATTGGTGAATTTGTCACTAAATTTTATCGAGCTAGGGGTATATTTAAGCAATAAACATATGCTATGAAATAGGTCTTTGTTCAGCGGAAGTTTAGACAGAAACAAAGGTTTTTGTTCCTTTGTTTATTACAAGTCAGCAAAATTGTGTTTTGCAAATATTTTTTAAAACTTTTATAAGGATGTGATGATGATATCGATACTAACATTTATGAACAAGGACAACAGCGTGTTATGTATAAGAAAATAAGCAAGTAGCGTTTTGTTTGGGTTCTAATGGGGGAGCAGAGATATACTTTAAAGGGACGCACACCACTTGCATTTTTTTAAAACTCTCGTTGTCCCGTTATTTTTTCTACATAACTTGCATATATGCAAATCGTTATTAACAGTTGATTTAGTAATTCAAAGCTTTTTGTTCTCCATATTACTAATTGTTGGTTATATTGCACCAACCATATATAACTAGGTTATATTGCACCAACCATATATAACTAGGTTATATTGCACCAACCATATATAACTAGGTTATATTGCACCAACCATGTATAACTAGGTTATATTGCACCAACCATGTATAACTAGGTTATATTGCACCAACAATATAACTAAGGTAGAATAACGAGCTTATTTCAATGCTTGATAACTACTCCAAAACTGCCGTGTACGTGTCCCTCCAATACTGTTATCAGTAATACACCCACGCCCGTGACTGTGTACACATGATACATATATACGTGTTTAAACTTAAATGTGCCATTTTGCTCCTAATATTATTATGTTTTAAAGTACGCACTAGATACAGCGCCCAGTGATGTGTAAACGAAACAGCACCATCCCCTGTGGCAGGGATGACGTTTGAGATATATAATATTACATGTCACGGTATTGAACATATGCGGGGGTAAAATGAATAATATGCAAATACATTTCGTATTAATGGCATAGTTACTGGGCTGAATAATCTCAAATGTATTCGGTCGATTGTTGTTCTTGTGGTTTGAGTGGAGTAGGTGTTCCAAAGGATTATAGTGACATATAGGTTATAGGGAATATGCATCTAATTGCATACTCATAGGCCTGCATTATAGCATAGAACTACATATATATCCATGATTATAGCAATATTGAATACATAGACATTTTGTGGACTACTCAGACAATACAAACGTTCATTATTGTTGAAAACAATCCAAGACGTGCCAAAGTTTGCACAGAATGCATATATAGTCATCCACGACGTTTTAGCCGGTTGCTGTCACTCGAACATAAGCATCACAAATCGTGTCACAGTACATTTTTGCAAGGAGGTGAATACTACCACTGTTCCTAGGTCCGGGTTTTCCCAGAGACATTCAGTGCAGAACTATTTTAATTAACCCAAAAGTTAGCCCAGAAAATGGCCTAATTGAAATTAGTTTTTTTTTTTTAAAAAGTTATGTGGTCACCAGGGGTGACATCCACACCAGTTCGAATGTTCATTTACTGCTGCCGGTATCTTATGTCCCATTTCAGAAAAAAACCCATTTCCTGTAGTATTTCGATGCATATTCCCTATATGCGGTCGGAAAATGAATAGCATGCTAATGAATGTTGTATTAAGGACATAGATCATGGACTGGAATATATAGTGCATTTTTTTTTCATTGGGTCTTATGTTGTTTTTGATGGTTTGAATTAAATTATATTGATTTTGGAGTTTTGACGTACATACCATCCACCCTGCTTCCGTAATCCTTTGAACAAAAGCATCTCCTCACCACACACACACGCGCGCAAGTTGGTAGGATAAAATCCACCTCCCGATACCTCTTCTCTTCTCACCCCACCCCTTCTCCCCTCCCCAACCACACACACACACACACACGTATATCATCAATCTACCTTTAAATATTATGCTGACTAGAGCAATGTTGTATGTCAAGGATTAGGAAGAAGTTTGCTGAATTACAATATAATCAGGTGTTGTCCTACCACTACACAAAAACGTGTTAGTAATGTCTAGTCCGTGTGAGTAATGTCTAGTCCGTGTTAGTAATGTCTAGTCCATGTTAGTAATGTCTTGTCCGTGTGAGTAATGTCTAGTCCGTGTTAGTAATGTCTAGTCCATGTTAGTAATGTCTTGTCCGTGTTAGTAAGGTCTAGTCCGTGTTAGTAATGTCTAGTCCGTGTGAGTAATGTCTAGTCCGTGTTAGTAATGTCTAGTCCATGTTAGTAATGTCTTGTCCGTGTGAGTAATGTCTAGTCCGAGGACTTCTCCTGCATTCAAATTATATTATTATGTTATGTTCTGTTCGACAAAACTGTGCCTTTATTTAGTCCGTTCTTTTACTTCCAGCCTGTCAGTATAATTGTATGTGTGTCCATGTTATTTCACGTTTGATGTTACAACATTGGTTTAAGAAACAAACCCGCCAGAATAACGACAAAATTACACTAAAAAACGTTTATCAAAACTCTAAACTCTATCCAGGTGTTCAGGTAATTTAATAATGTATATTTACCAATTAAAAGTATAGGTTTATTCAAAAGTTCTTAAAATATCCGTCATACGTGAAATCTTAAGTCGACGCTTCAGTTTTGGGTTTTTTGCCTGGCTGGTTAAAGCCGTATATTTTGTGTCTAAAGAGTTTGGATTCTCAAAATATGTAAGCTATATGTGTATATATATATGTATATACCTCGTCGCCAGTAGGTTTAGAAACGGTGTACTATGCCATGGACATTGTGTGTGTTTATTTGATAACTTCTTATTCAAATAGTCCAAGGAGGTTGAAGCCCCACGAGGACACAATAGAACTTGATACAGCAAGATGAAAATACAGCGATGTATGCATGAATTAATGTTAAGAGAAAGCAATCATTGGACAACTTCATTTTCTGTATAACAAAATGCCCTTTGTTTGAGCAAATAAATACATAATCACCCAAAGTAAATATATAGAATAACTAACACATGCATTTACTTCCCTTGAAGATCTGTTCAGTTATCTAGCAATTGCAATAAACCATATATTAGTCTCCCGTAATTCTAAAAAGATGGCACATTATATTTAATGTGGTGTGTGTGTGGGGGGGGGGGGGGGGGTTCGGGGGGGGGGTGTGGGGGGGGGGGGGCGGGGCGGGGGGTGGTTGGGTGTGGGGTGGAAGAGTTATTTCTGTTTTGGCGAAATTTATATATTTTGTTATATGCTTTTGTGAACAAATATTAACTGTTATCTGTTATTAGATGTACTGTTAATTGTTGTCAGTGTTTTTTAATTTAGTCTTAACTGTTATATTGTGTATTGTAAATATTATTGTACTGTGATGAGACTTAAATAAACTTTTAAACCTATCTTGGATGAAATTGAAACGAAACATATATGGCCCTGAACCTATAAACTATAGAAAACAAAAACAGAATAATTGTTGATATAATGAAACATATACATGAAAATAAGACTGCAATACCATATGTAGTATAGTAGTATTAAGATACAACAAAACAATTCACATATATGCCATGTATAGATTGTCGTTGTGAAATTATATTCCGTCAGGCGTACATAGCCAAAGCATATATAATGCCACATTAGATACTTATCGTATGTTATGCATAGTTGAATACATATAATCAATAGAGCTTAAGGGTATAAACCTTGAACATTTGACAGTAGTTTACATATATGACATGACATACCAAACACATACAAACGTTAGACAAGTAATGCAAAGAACATACGAACTCGTATATCATACGTACACAAATCATTGTCATCATCTGTTACACCCAATATTTGTCATAAACACGGTCAATGGACACTTACCTGTAACCCTAGCAACGGGATGTCCAGTTAGCCACTTTCCTTAACAACCGATTTGGCAGGTTCTAACGGTAATTTGTCTTTTTGTTTCAGCCTATAGCTAGAAGCAAAAGCGAACACACTTTTCTAACATGTTCATATATCAAAACACATCATGAACGTCGGAAATGTCAACTGCGCATGCGTGGATTTAACTGAGCGGTTAACTAAACTGTCGTCTGCATTAAGCGTGGTAGTGTCGTTTGGTTAATATAAATTGCCCGCGGTGTCTGGATAATAAACTATCGGCACACCTGATACAACCTATTTGGGGTACAAAAGAGGTAAATCCAAATAAATCCCAACAACAGAAATACGCTCCTACCATTGCATGTTTTAAATTGTTTTCAAGAAGTATCATTTTATGCACCTCTCAGATAACATTGTAAATATGTTATATCGTTATATATATATATATATATATATATATATATATATTCAAAATACAAAAGACCTTTAGGTCCATGAGTACACAGGTACAACACAATACATATATACACGGCAATAAATGGCAACATATAAAGCAAATTTTGTCACATATAATTTTTTGTCATACATTTTCAAGTCTCCATTTCTCACTTACTAAGAAGTGTTTCAGTCCAAGATTCGTTCTCTTGAGAGAGTAAAAGATTGTATATTTATATATACTTCAACATGTAATACATGCTTTTATTATATGTATATATATATATATATACATATAATTCATGTTCATGTTCATCCTTGTGAACATGAATCTCTTACGAGATCCCAATTTCGAAAGTTGCCGTAGTGAGTTCAAATTCTCTCCCTTTATTATATATACCTGAATTCACAGTATCCCCAGATCCGGCACCTTTCATTGTCACTGTCTCAATATAGCTGTGTGTGGTTGAACGCTTAAATGTGGCCCACTCATATGAGCTATAATTGTATGTATGTATGCGTCTATATGTTAATTGTGCCTTCAGACGAGTGTGTTATGATGTAGAGATACAGTTTATCAACGTGTGTTGCAACTACTTTTTTTAAGGAGTGAATATATACGTTTGATTTCTGTGTATCTCGTCATAGCTAGGCGCCCTGTCGTAGTTCGTCCGAAGGTTGTCTGTCCTTGGTAGTTCACAAATATTTCTCCCCATATATAATTCTGCCTTGTGAACATGAATCTCTTACGAGATCCCAATTTCGAAAGTTGCCGTAGTGAGTTCAAATTCTCTCCCTTTATTATATATACCTGAATTCACAGTATCCCCAGATCCGGCACCTTTCATTGTCACTGTATCAATATAGCCGTGTGTGGTTGAACGCTTAAATGTGGCCCACTCATATGAGCTATAATTGTATGTATGTATGCGTCTATATGTTAATTGTGCCTTCAGACGAGTGTGTTATGATGTAGAGATACAGTTTATCAACGTGTGTTGCAACTACCTTTTTAAGGAGTGAATATATACGTTTGATTTCTGTGTATCTCGTCATAGCTAGGCGCCCTGCCGTAGTTCGTCCGAAGGTTGTCTGTCCTTGGTAGTTCACAAATATTTCTCCCCATATATATATATATACATATATACACATATACACATACATATATATATATAGAATTGGATCGAGATTTAAGAGGACATGTACGAATGGAGTTATACATATATACACACACACATATATATATATATATATAAAATTACTACACTCAAACCTGTCTCAAATAGTCACTCATGCGAAGGCTCAAAATTGGCCGGTAAAAGCCCGTGGCCACTAAATATATATAATTTTCAATTAAATTTAAGATAATAATATATGTAACTTAAATTAAATTTAAGATATTAACTGAGCTATGTCTGCTTAAGACCGGTGTCTATCCATTTTACGTGACCGCTAAAACAGGTTTGAATGCACATGTATCTTTTTAAAAATCCACATATTTTAATACTTATGAGTGTTATATACAGTGTATACGTATACTGATTGCGGGGTGTGGTGCGTGTGTGTGCGTGCGGGTGGGGGATTGTCTTTGGTTATTCATTATGCCAGTGAACTCCGGGACGTCGCTATCCTAGGTGCGCACATAATTATGTTAATTCAGGCATGTTACGCATAAATCGTTCAACATATGATGCATTAAACTGTTATATATACACGAAATCCATATGTTGCTGGATATTACATTTTTATCATGAATTGTGACATCTTTAAAAAGTTTAGATTTAAAGCTGTTAAATGCCAGTAAAGTAATATACAGCCACGTGTATTCAATAATTGACAACAATAGCATTGTCTAACCTGGGGCATAGACGTACCTGTATATCCATGCCTGGGGTGATAATTGAAAATATAAAGCCCTGGTCTAACGGAGCATTATGCGCCCGTTTGCTAAGTTTGATTGCGAAAAGCATTTCCTAGGTGACAGGTCAATATGACATTATTACACAAAAATTTAGGGATTGTTGTTTTAAGCACAAGTACTATTTCTATAAAGTTACAAAATTTTAGTTAAAAAAGTTCACGAATATCTGCGAGGAAAATACATTTCATTATCAGGTCATTCCGACCTTTACCTTTGACCTACTGATCCAAAAAATAAAAGGAGTCATTGTTTTACCATGGATACTATTTCTGTAAAGTTTCTAGATGTTTGGTCTGACAGTTTACAAGTTACATTGGCGAAAGTGTTTCTGAAGATTGGGTCATTGTCATGTGACATTAATGACATACTGACCCCAAAAGCAACTAGTTTCCTCCTCTTACCTTACCGATGGAAATGGAGCTATACAATTTCATGAGATTAGGTGTTATATTTGCGGAATTATCGTATGAAATGAGTATGTCCATATGAGGCCATGGACCTTGACCTTTGCCCATTGATTCTAAAAGCAAATAGTTCCTCCACTCATTCAGTGCAAAGTATCTAAGAAGTTACATTAACGTGTGTTATACTTACAAAGTTATTGCGCAGAATGCCTAGTTACATACGAGGTCAAGATGACCTTAATCTTTGACCTAGTGACTCCAAAATAAATTGCGATTTTCTCTAACGAAGGGCTATGTACCTATGGCATTTCAGGAGTATGCTTGATACGAAGTTATCACGCTGAATGCATATTTTCTTATGAGATCATGGTGACCTTGACGTTTGACCTCAAGTTTTCTATGTCCTCTTATAGAAATTCGATTTTGGACGACAACTTCATGAAACTTAATAGGGTAGATTGCCCTTAGTAAGATGTAGATCTTTATTAATTTACGGTGAATAGGTCAAAGGTCAAGGTCACTGTGATCTTTTAAACATTAATGACATTTTGTTTCCGCTCATTTTATACATAATGACTACATGGATTGAAAAAAATCTTCTTTTTTTTTGCTGAATAGTTATAATTTGGGAAGAGGTATAACCTTAATGATTTATGCATCAATAGGTCGTTAAAGGTCAAGGTCTACGTGGCATTTACATGAAAATTGACTTACGCTCATTAAAACATTTTATTATTTTTATTTTGTTTCAGCGTTTTTAAAAAGCAGATAGAGCTTGCTCTGTGCGAGAAAATAGAAAATAACTATATATATATATATATATTTTTTTTTTTTTGTAGTTAATAATGTATTATTCATGAGAAATGTTTTTATAAAGGGAGATGATAAAGATATTTGCTCATTTACAATAATTAATTTCAATTAATTAATTGTGGTATGATAAAACAAGTTATCGTTTAATATATTGTATTATACACTAGTTAGGTATCCTTGTATCTTTACCTGTATGGTTATACAATATACATGTAAGGTTTCCACTTAGTTAAACGATAATGGTCGCATCTATTTGAATTCATAAGTAATAAGGTAGGCCGGATTGCTTTTGGGACAAAGGTCAAGGTCACTGTGACCTTTTACTTGAAATTGTGGATTGGCAATTGGCCACTCGATGACACCATTTATGATACATGTTTTCAAACAGGTGGCACTTCTTGGTACACGTATTCAATTATTTCGTGTACACGTTTCACTTTTTCTGGTGCATGTTCTCAAGCAAATGACACTATTTCTGGTGCATGTTCTCGAGCAAATGGCACTATTTCTGATGCATGTTCTCAAGCAAATGGCACTATTTCTGGTGTATGTTCTGAAACAAATAGCACTTTTTCTGGTGTATGTTCTGAAGCAAATGACACTATTTCTGGTGTATATTCTCAAGCAAATGATGCTATTTCTGGTGTATGTTCTTAACCAAAGGGCACTATTTCTGGTGTATGTTCTCAAGCAGATGAAACCATTTCTGGCGAATGTATTCAAGTAAATGGCATTATTTCTGTCGTATGTTCTCAAGTAAATGGTACTATTTATGGTGTATGTTCTCAGGCAAATGCACTATTTCTGGTGCATGTTCTCAAGTAAATGACACTGTTTCTGGTGCATGTTCTCAAGCAAATGGCACTATTTCTGGTGTATGTTCTCAAGTAAATGACACTGTTTCTGGTGCATGTTCTCAGGTAAATGACACTATTTCTGGTGTATGTTCTCAGGCAAATGCACTATTTCTGGTGCATGTTCTCAAGTAAATGACACTGTTTCTGGTGCATGTTCTCAAGCAAATGGCACTATTTCTGGTGTATGTTCTCAAGCAAATGGCACTATTTCTGGTGTATGTTCTCAAGTAAATGACACTGTTTCTGGTGTATGTTCTCAGGCAAATGCACTATTTCTGGTGCATGTTCACAAGTAAATGACACTGTTTCTGGTGCATGTTCTCAAGCAAATGGCACTATTTCTGGTGTATGTTCTCAAGTAAATGACACTGTGTCTGGTGCATGTTCTCAGGTAAATGACACTATTTCTGGTGTATGTTCTCAGGCAAATGCACTATTTCTGGTGCATGTTCTCAAGTAAATGACACTGTTTCTGGTGCATGTTCTTAAGCAAATGGCACTATTTCTGGTGTATGTTCTCAAGCAAATGGCACTATTTCTGGTGTATGTTCTCAAGTAAATGACACTGTTTCTGGTGCATGTTCTCAAGTAAATGACACTATTTCTGGTGTATGTTCTGAAACAAATAGCACTTTTTCTGGTGTTTTTTCTGAAGCAAATGACACTATTTCTGGAATATGTTCTCAAGCAAATGATGCTATTACTAGTGTATGTTCTTAAGCAAAGGACACTATTTCTAGTGTATGTTCTCAAGCAGATGAAGCCATTTCTGGCGAATGTATTCAAGTAAATGGCACTAATTCTGTTGTATGTTCTCAAGGAAATGCCACTATTTCTGATGCATGTTCTCAAGCAAATGACACTATTTTTGGTGCATGTTCTCAAGCAAATGGTACTATTTCTGGTGTATGATCTGAAGCAAATGCACTATTTCTGGTGTACATTTTCAAGCAGATGACACCATTTCTGGTGTATGTTTTCAAGCAAATGACACTATTTCTAGTGTATGTTCTCAAGCAGATGACACTATTTCTGGTGTATGTTCTCGAGCAAATGGCACTGTTCCTGGTGTATGGTCTCAAGCAGATGACACCATTTCTCGTGCATGTTCTCAAGCAAATGACACTATTGCTGGTGTATGTTCTCAAGCAGATGACACTATTTCTGGTGTATGTTCTCGAGCAAATGGCACTGTTCCTGGTGTATGGTCTCAAGCAGATGACACCATTTCTCGTGCATGTTCTCAAGCAAATGACACTATTTCTGGTGTATGTTCTCGAGCAAATGGCACTGTTCCTGGTGTATGGTCTCAAGCAGATGACACCATTTCTCGCGCATGTTCTCAAGCAAATGACACTATTTCTGGTGCATGTTCTCAAGTAAATGACACTATTTCTGGTGTATGTTCTCAAGCAAATGACATTATTTCTGTTGGATGTTCTCAAGTAAATGACATTATTTATGGTGTATGTTCTCAGGCAAATGACACTATTTCTGGTGTTTGTTCTGAAGCAAATGACACTATTTCTGGTATATGTTCTCAAGCAAATGACACTATTTCTGGTGTATGTTCTCGAGCAAATGGCACTATTTCTGGTGTATGTTCTCAAGCAAATGACACCATTTCTCGTGCATGTTCTCAAGCAAATGACACTATTTCTGGTGTATGTTCTCGAGCAAATGGCACTGTTTCTGGTGTATGTTCTCAAGCAGATGACACCATTTCTCGTGCATGTTCTCAAGCAAATGACATTATTTCTGTTGGATGTTCTCAAGTAAATGGCATTATTTATGGTGTATGTTCTCAGGCAAATGACTCTATTTTTGGTGTATGTTCTCGAGCAAATGTCTCAGGCAAATGACTCTATTTTTGTGTGTATGTTCTCGAGCAAAATGGCACTGTTTCTGGTGTATGTTCCTCAAGCAGATGACACCATTTCTCGTTGCATGTTCTCAAGCAAATGACATTATTTCTGTTGGATGTTCTCAAGTAAATGGCATTATTTATGGTGTATGTTCTCAGGCAAATGACACTATTTTCTGGTGTTTGTTCTGAAGCAAATGACACTATTATTTCTAGTATATGTTCTCAAGCAAATGACACTATTTCTGGTGTATGTTCTCGAGCAAATGGCACTATTTCTGGTGTATGTTCTCAAGCAAATGACACCATTTCTCGTGTATGTTCTCAAGCAAATGACACCTGTTTCTGTTGGATGTTCTCAAGCAAATGACATTATTTCTGTTGGATGTTCTCAAGTAAATGGCATTATTTTATGGTGTATGTTCTCAGGCAAATGCAACCATTTCTGGTGCATGTTCCCAAGCAAATGACATTATTTCTGTTGGATGTTCTCAAGTAAATGGCATTATTTATGGTGTATGTTTCTCAGGCAAATGTCACTATTTCTGGTGTTTGTTCTGAAGCAAATGACACTATTTCTGGTATATGTTCTCAAGCAAATGATGCTATTTCTGGTGTAATGTTCTGAAGCAAATGGCACTATTTCTGGTGTATGTTCTGAAGGCAAATGGCACTATTTCTGGTATATGTTCTCAAGCAAATGATGCTATTTCTGGTGTATGTTCTGAAGCAAATGGCACTATTTCTGGTGTATGTTCTGAAGCAAATGGCACTATTTCTGGTGTATGTTCTGAAGCAAATGGCACTGTTTCTGGTATATGTTCTCAAGCAAATGACACTATTTCTGGTGTTTGTTCTGAAGCAAATGGCACTATTTCTGGTATATGTTGTCAAGCAAATGATGCTATTTCTGGTGTATGTTCTGAAACAAATAGCACTTTTTTCTGGTGTTTGTTCTGAAGCCAAATGACACTATTTCTGGTATATGTTCTCAAGCAAATGATGCTATTTCTGGTGTATGTTCTTAAGCAAATGACACTATTTCTTGTGTATGTTCTCAAGCAGATGGAAACCATTTCTGGCGAATGTTTTCAAGTTAAATGGCACTAATTATGTTGTATGTTCTCAAGTAAATTGCACTATTTCTGGTGTATGTTCTCAAAGAAATGGCACTATTTCTGATAGCATGTTCTCAAGCAAATGACACTATTTCTGGTGCATGTTCTCAAGCAAATGGCACTATTTCTGGTGTATGTTCTGAAGGCAAATGGCACTATTTTTTATAATGCAATGTTATCAAGCAAATGCACTATTTCTGGTGTAATATTCTCAAGCAGATGACACACATTTCTTGTTTTATGTTTTCAAGCAAATGACACTATTTCTAGTGTATGTTCTCGAGCAAATGGCTCTGTTTCTGGTGTATGTTCTCAAGCAGATGACACCATTTATCGTGCATGTTCTCAAGCAAATGACACTATTTCTGGTGTATGTTCTGAAGCAAATGGCACTATTTCTGATGCATGTTCTCAAGTAAATGACACTATTTCTCGGTGTCTGCTTCTACGGTAGATGACATCATTTCTTGGTGCATGTTCTCAAGCAAATGGCACTATTTCTGGTGCATGTTCACAAACAAATGACAACTGTTTCTGGTGCATGTTCCTCAAGCAAATGACATTCGTTTGGGTGCATGTTCTCAAGCAAATGACACTATTTCTGGTGCATGTTCTCAAGTAAATGACACTATTTCTGGTGTATGTTCTCAAGCAAATGACACTTTTTCTGGTGCATGTTCTCAAGTAAATGACACTATTTCTGGTGCATGTTCTCAAGCAAATGACACTGTTTCTGGTGCATGTTCTCAAGCAAATGACACTATTTCTGGTGGCATGTTCTCAAGCAAATGGCGCTGTTTCTGGTGCATGTTTTCATTGTGGTATGGATGTTATCGAGCGATGCTACAATTGTCGAGCTGGGATGCATGCAGTAATTGGATATCACCAATCGATGACATTGCGTACATTGTGATGTGTTTATAAAGCTGGGAATAGATATAAACAAACACTTACTGCTGAATAAAGTGAAGGATATTTATTTTATATTTTATTATTAAAAGAAAATACATAAATAGAAATACAGTCATATCCCTAATACATCATTAGCATCTCTAAAATGTATATTGCTTGTACCTTTCGTCTGACAAGTTCAGCATACAACACACAACACGAAATTTTAACGAAACCCACTCATATAGTTGTTTGTAAGTGTGCAGATTGTAATCACATGCAACAGTTTACAACTCTCAATCGTAAATGATTTGATGAAGGCATCCTTAATCTTTAAAAGATAGTAACGAAAAATATTGATCTAGGACTTGCCATTAAGCGTTTTGTAAACCCTTTTTAATAGATGGGTAGGGAAATAGCGAAACAAATGTTTTTTTATGGTCGGTCTAAGACTAGAAAATGTGTTAACTTGCATATGTTACAAAAGGTAAAATACAAAAGTTCAGTTAGTTTATATGTCAGACACAGGCTTAGGATTACATCATACACAGAGTTATGGCATCTTTACCTTTTATAAATATATATTTTTTCTTAAAAGGGGGTACATCAGGATTTTTCTAGAAACATCTTTAATTAAAAAATTGTTCTAGTTCATGATAAAACACTTAGATCAATCAAAAATATGACGTTAGAACCATTTTGTTAATGTCTAAACTTTGAAAGCACCATATAGCTAGGACGGAATCGACGTAAAATGCTGAAATTAACCCTGGGTGCATCACCTAGGATAGCACGTATTACTGAGCAGAATGAATTTCTTTGCAAATAAGGGATACTGTTTAGGCTCCTTCATTATGTTTTGGCCATGTAGAATAGAAGATATTAATATTTGTTCAATTTTAAGTCTGACACCATAGACCTCCCCATGAAAAGCCTGATGCTACTGCCTTTAAGATTTGCCCCGTGTGATTCCCGGGCAAGTATAATGGCCCACCTGTTTTATCTAGGCAGAGGTGTATTTCATGTATATTTGGCATTTATGTCATGTTCAATTAAAGGTTTTCATCATCATCATCCATGTATTGTTTCAGGTACAACTTGAGTGGTGGCAGAAAACAATGATCATGGTTCCAACAAAAAACTAGAGTGTTTGCAACAGAATTTACAGTAACGCTTTAGTTCTGCAGAGTGAGAAGGTTTTAGACCCGTTCTGCATATTGTTATCGTCATGTCAACGGACGGTAGGGCCTTCACTGTTCATTACATGTTGGCGTCATATAACCTTTTTGTGTTGGTGCGGCATAAAACCCCAATTCAAACACTCAAAGATTTGATGTGTAGCTTCTGTGCAAAGGCATACACATACACATGCATGTAGACATACCAAAGAAAACAATTCCCATATTTGTTCACAAGTATACACAGAACGTAATCATACGACAAAAGTATTCACCCCTTGTGCAATTGACAAGTAATGCATGAACCACAACCAATTTTCACTTGTAGCTGAGTTTTACAACTGTTTTAAATGTTATGCATAGAAACCAATATACATGTTTAAAATATACATGTTTAACTTTTTAACATAAAGTATAACCTTTAACATTACACACGCGTATTCAATGAAAGCATATAAGAAGTAAACAATACAAGATGATCAATTAAGCATTTTACATATTAAAAAGCATAACTATCACACGCTTGTACAATATTAGATGTGTTAGCTTCAGTGCAAGGGCATACATATACACATGCATGTAGCATACTAGAGAAACAACACATTCTCACACACTTGTTCACAATTATACACAGAACGTAATCATATCGACATAAGTATTCATCCTTGACAAGTAATACATGAACCAACCAATTTCCCCTTGTAGCCGAGGATCAATAATTGAATTTTACAACTGTTTAAATGTTATGCATAGAAACAATATACATTATTAACTTTTTAACATAAAATCATACCTTATACATACACACACGTGTATTCAATGAAATCATATAAGAAGTTAACAATACAAGATATAAGTTTAGCATTTTACATATTAAAAAGCATAAACAGCGTTACGCTTGTACATATTACATAGTTTACATGTAAGTGAAAATACATTAAAGGGAGTACATCAGGATTTTCATGGGGTCTAGTTGTCCGACTAAAAAATTGACAAAAAAATAATATTTTCTATTCTGTATGGCCTAAACATAATGAATGAGCCGAAAAATTATCTCTTATTTGCCAAAACAAAACATTCTGCACAGCCATATGTGCTATCCTAGATGACGCACCAGGGTTAATTTCAGCATTTTACGTCCGATTCCATCATAGCTATATGGTGTTTTCAAAGTTTAGACAGTAACACAATGGTTCTAACATTATATTTTGATTGATATAAGTGTTTTATCATGAATTGGAACATTTTTAAAATGTAAGATGTTTGATGAAAAATCCTGATGTACCCCCTTTAATGTGAACATGCCTTTTATAATGCCATTCGCGCCATAATGTCATAATGTCAACCTAAACACATATATCTGAATACAACAACACATGTTTTATATAACACCCCATAATTTGTCCCTGGAAAATTATTGCTGCATATGGTTGCATAAAGGAATACAAATGTTAACAAATTAGATAATACGTTGTACGAATTGCAGATGTGAGATGATAACGGAGTAGCAGATGTGAGATGATAACGGAGCGGCAGATGTGCAATAATTTCAAATACAAAATATAGTCAACGAAGAGAACGTTCTCTTAATTTGCATAATCAACCGCTGTCCTCATTACGAATATTACACTTGCTGTACATTTTGTGTCGTACACGTGTTCAAACGTCCTAACGTTATGTTTGAGAAGAAGTTAACAGTTTAACATTCAGCAGTTAACAAGAGGACTGTTAATATGTGTGTTTTTACATACAACTCCCGGCATGCATTTTGCAATATTGGTTCTGCTCTCTTTTGACTTCGAAAAACCGCTACTTTCTTAATGCATATATTTTGTATGTTTAAAAACTTGTTTTGCTAAACTTGTCACTACAACTTTCTGAATATTTCCAAAAAAATAGATGTGCACACTTTATTTTTAGACTGCGTATATACGTTAATACGGTCCCTTAGCAAAGCAAATGAAGTTTGACTGACTTACGGAATTCATTTATCGAACACTGTGAAATGAGTACGACATTCAATCGAACTTAAATGTGACATCACCGAAGTTGGTAATGTTCGTGCGTATGCTATTTTCCTGTCGGCTGTTAAACTGAAAGCTAACCGCGAAATCCTCAGACGACTTAGTGACCGGTATATCGGGCTTGGTTTCCAAACACTCTCTGGCGGCTTTGTTAAAATCAAACATATTAAGAAGGTCTTTGTTGTCTTTCACTTGAGACAATTTTGCCGTCTGCTGTCTCAATTCTGCTTCCCGGCTTGTTATCAGTTTCATACAATCCCTTAAAAGTGTACGCTTCCGGTCAATCTCGTGCTCTGAGACGTCAAATAAGCTTCTTTCCCGTTCGTCCACCGAGTCTCGTATTCTATCAAACGTTTGTCGAATTTGAACAGCAAGCTCGCGCTGGATTTGCTCCACGTTGTCAAATGCTTTCTCAAGCGCGTGCCTCTTCTCTTCAAGCATTTTCTTCTCAGCTTGTATGTCCGAAAGTGTTTTATCTGCAGCGGGTGAGTACTTTTTCATGGCTTCATCAACGCTAATTACAGTATGACCGCTTATTTCTTTGTGGTCTATTACAGTACAGTCACAGCACACTGGCTGCATGCACGGCTCGCAGAAGAAATTCAGAGGCTGAAGTTGATGCTTTTGGCAGTACGCCACTTTCGCTTTTCCGATACATTTTATGAAAGCTACAAGTTCAATCACCGTGTGATCGTTTGGTAACTTCTTTATTTCTAGCGCAGAAGCGATAATGCCCTCTCTGCAAGATGGACAAGAGAGTTTGACGGCGACCGGCATGCTACGAAACGCCGAGGTAAGAGTTTGTCTAAATTCGCCCTCAACGCGGAACATCTGCTGTAAACATTCGAGACAGAACGTGTGGTGGCAAGGGAGCATCTTTGGACATTTTTCGCCGTCGTCGTAGTTTTCCTGACATATATTGCATTTCAGGAAGGTGTCCTCAAACCTCTCTTCGTCCAGTACGATGTTTCGTTTGCGCGTTTCTACGTATTCCATAGGTACCACTCCAGTAGTCGATTCTGAAATAAAAACATACGTGTCTATGAATCTCTTAAGACTGAAATAACGGCTGGTATATGTTGCATTTCATCACAGATGCTACTATTGCTACTATTGCATACACTGAGAATGGTATTCAGAAATGTGTTTACACGCTGATGATTTTATTTCTCTCTCTATATATGAATAACGCGTAACTTCACATTACTCCATCAAATACTAGAACTCATAGTTTAACCATCGTCGAAACCCACGTTTGATTGATTACGTTATACTCCATCATTGTGATGGTGGAGAGTAACGGAACAAATCACACGGGGGTATCCGACGATGAGTTTAACGTACGCGTGGCGTTCATTATATAATGCAACTATGGTCCTAAAATTGTTGTAGTTATTGATGCTGTTGTTTTTATTTTATTTTATTTGTATGAAGTGTTGCGTTTAATCCTCGAGTTGTGTTATATAACACAATATAATTCAGCAGCATTTAACCGACATAAATTATA
>JAWPHD010015392.1:0-55603 GCA_037043455.1 Cyrtodaria siliqua | reverse complement strand
TTTATCTGTCTGCATACAACCACAAGGTGAAATTTCATGAAGCTTGCAACAAATAATCAAAATAAACCATAATAGATTGCCTTTTGACTTGTTACCTTGAAACTAAGATTAAAGTCATTTAATACTATTATACAATCTTTTTTCTTTTAGACGCCTTTGTCAGTTTGTGGGTCTGTTTTCATGAATTTTTAAAAAAAAAAATTCCCTCCTCATTTCCTTCATTTTTCCAGAAAAAATCGCTAAACCTAATAATAAACAAGAGCTGTCGGAGAATAGCGCAGCTCGACTATTCGATTTTTCACAGAATAATAAATTATATAGCTAGTATATACCATCAGAAAACAAGGCTAAAACAATGTGGGGTGGGGTTGGGGGCTCAACATAGCTAGACATGATCAAAACTACAGAGAAATATGTAAAAACAAAAATATAAATTAAAAATCAAGTTTGGTGGGGGTGGGGGGGTGGGGGGGGGGGGGGGGGAGGGGGCAACATATATGTGTAAGAAGCATTGTGTAAGAATTTACAAAAACAACAAAAGAGGTGGGGTGGGTGGTGTGGGTAGGTGTGGGGGTGAAGGAAATATATATGTGTAAGAAGCTATGTAATCATTCACCAAAACAACACAAAAATATGTAAAAAAATAATAATTAAAAATCGTGTTTTGAGTGGGGATGGGGGGAGAGGCGGGGGTGGGGAGGGCAACATATATGTGTAAGAAGCTATGTGTAAGAATTTACCAAAACAACACAGATGTATGTAAAAAACAATAAACATTAAATAAAAATATTCCATTTAGAGCGTGGGGGTGGGGTGGGTGAGGGGAGGTGGGGCAACATAGCTATGTGTAAGAATTGACCAAAACAACACAGAAATATGTAAAAAAAAAAAAAAAAAAAAAAAAAAAGAGTTTCGAGTGTTTGTGTGTGTGTGGGATGGGGGGGAGGGGGTGGGGGTGGGGTGGGGGGGAGGGAGCAACATATATGTGTAAGAAGCTATGTGTAAGAAGCTATGTGTAAGAATTGACCAAAACAACACAGAAATATGTAAAAAAAAATCTAGTTTCGAGTGTGTGTGTGCCCATGCCCCAATATGAGTGAAGTATGAATAAGATGCATAATGCTATAAGAAATCCCAAACCAAATTTATAGATATATACATGCTTACATGCAAACCTAGATCTGCCTTATTGCACATTTTATGGGCCATCACTATCTGGGTTCCATGGGAGCCAAGAATTTGCAGAAGACAAAATTAATTACCCAACCCTTTACAACATACTATAAGGAAACCAATTCCAAAATTTAGTTCAGCTAGGACAAAAAATGCAAGAGATACACAGCTTACACGCAAAATTAGATGTGAAACAGACACATTTTAAGGGCTATCAGAATTTGGGTTCCATGGGAGCCCAGGGATTACAGGAACCAAAATTACTTAAGCAGCCTTTAAGATAATGCTATAAGGAAGCTAATGGCCAAATATGATTGTGCTAGGGTAAGAATTGTAAGAGATATAGACTTGTAAACACAGCTTACACGCACAATTTGATGTGAAATGGGACACATTTTATGGGCTTTCATAATTTGGGTTCTAGGAACAAAAATTGCTGATGCAGCCCTTAAGATAATGCTATAAAGAAGCCCATGGCCAAATTTGGTTGTGCTAGGATAAGAAATGTAAGAGATATAGACTTGTAAACACAGCTTACACGCAAACCGTGATGTGGGACACCGACGCCAACGCCAACGCCGTCGCCGACCCCGTGCTGAACCCAAGTTGGAAGATTATTACAACATGTGCGGAACCTAGGTCGGCAGATTATTACAACACGTGTGGAACCTAAGTGGGGCAGATTATTACAACACGTGCGGAACCCAAGTTGGAAGATTACTACAACATGTGCGGAACCTAGGTTGGCAGATTATTACAACACGTGCGGAACCTAAGTCGGCAGATTATTACAACATGTGCGGAACCTAGGTTGGCAGATTATTACAACACGTGCGGAACCTAAGTCGGCAGATTATTACAACACGTGTGGAAACTAAGTCGGCAGATTATTACAACACGTGCGGAAACTAAGTCGGCAGATTATTACAACACGTGTGGAAACTAAGTCGGCAGATTATTACAACACGTGTGGAAACTAAGTCGGCAGATTATTACAACACGTGCAGAATCTAAGTCGGCAGCTTATTATTACAACACGTGTGGAAACTAAGTCGGCAGATTATTACAACACGTGTGGAAACTAAGTCGGCAGATTATTACAACACGTGTGGAAACTCAGTCGGCAGATTATTACAACACGTGTGGAAACTAAGTCGGCAGATTATTACAACACGTGTGGAAACTAAGTCGGCAGATTATTACAACACGTGCGGAATCTAAGTCGGCAGCTTATTATTACAACACGTGTGGAAACTAAGTCGGCAGATTATTACAACACGTGTGGAAACTAAGTCGGCAGATTATTACAACACTTGTGGAAACTAAGTCGGCAGATTATTACAACACGTGTGGAAACTAAGTCGGCAGATTATTACAACACGTGTGGAAACTAAGTCGGCAGATTATTACAACACGTGCAGAATCTAAGTCGGCAGCTTATTATTACAACACGTGTGGAATCTAAATCAGCAGGTTATTACAACTAAGTCGGCAGCTTATTACAAAACGTGCGGAATCTAAGTCGGCAGATTATTACAACACGTGCGGAATCTAAGTCGGCTTATTATTACAACATAATTACTGATAAGGATTATGCCACCTTATGTGTTATGACGTTGAAACTGCATTTAAAACGGGTAATAAAAATAACTGAAACAATTCCTGAATACCTTTTTTTTGCTTTTAGGTCCGTGTCTACTAAATAAAAACAGACTGTGATTGGTCAAAAAAAAGTCTAGGGAATCCAAGACTAATGTTAACCAATGTGAAGTCATGCATTGGATAAAAACAATGACTGAAATAAAACTTGAGAATTTGAACATACATTTGTTTTCTGCAAAATGGAACATTTAATACATATTTTTGTAGTTATTTGTTAAAATTATGACTGAAGAATGAAAGAAGGTACACGCTGACATTTAGCGGGGAAAAAAAATGCAAAACTGGGGGTGAGTCACTTTGTAGCCAAAAACGACTAACTTTTCATTTGTTTCATCGCTATGAGAAAAGGTTCTTCATTAAATGTCACTTGGATGTAAGTTTCAGGCAAAGGGTGCCATATATGGCTACAAGAAACAGGGAAATCAGGGTAGCCCTAAAGGCTATAATGGGGGCCTGTGAGAAAAGCAATGGTTGTCTGTGACCTTCCAACAAGAAACTTACATTATATTAACACATTCATCTAGGCAATGCCACCTTTGAATAACAACACTGGATCAGTTGATTTATTAATATAATTATATGATATTAGCTGTGTACTAGTAAATACACATTTTAACATATCGATTTTTATCAAATTGTTATTTATTATTCAAGGGTAAAAATTTAGCAGTGACAATATTTAGGTTTTAAATAATATACTTAATCAGTCACTTTTAAATATTACTGCTCAACATTTGCTAAGGATCACTTTTATTCTTCAATATAATTTTATTAAAAATTAATTCACAATAACGATATTAATTTCATTGATACTTCAACAATTCCACAATTTGAATCAAGTCATGAGATCACATGACCATACACTGCCCTAAATAATTTCATTTAAAATAGAAATAATGCTATTTATTTAGACAGCAAAAAAGTGATCCTTAGCAAATTTTGAGTAGTATATTTTTTTTACATGCAATTACAAATAACTACTGTCAGAAAATACACTGACAGTAATTGTCGCTCTTGCATGTTTTATCATTATCATTCTCCCAAGGGGGTTATTGTTGGTACTATGATAGTGACAGGACAATAATGGAAATATTTATAAGAATTGCCAGTTTTCGACGTTAACACTGTTTTAAACACGAGTAAAGAATGGCGAATTTACCATGAAGCATGTTAGCCATTTGTCATTTACTTTGCTGAAAAATGTGAATCATTAAATTTTATATTTTCTTAACAGAAATTCACAAAAGGAAACATTACCCAGTACCAATTGACACAGTGTTTTATGTCACTTTTAGGTCATGTTAGGCCATATACACCGAACGACTTTAAAACGCAACAGGGAAATAAACTAAGATAACTGACATATTTCAATAGAAATTAAATTTTAATTTCACCTATTCTATTTAACAATATCTATAGTTGATTTGCTGAAAATTTCTTTCAAATTGATAAACAATAAACTTGTTAAATTCAGAGCATAACAGTACGACCCCCAAAAGCAAAAGTCACAAAACTAATACCCGGTATATCCCAATATACGTAGGAGATGTCAGGCGTGCATTGCCGCTAATGGTGGATTTTGTGACTTTTGCTTTTGTGGGTAAAACTGTTATATTTTAAATTTAACAAATTTAATTTTGATAAATTTGAATGAAAGTTTCAGCAATTCAACTGAAGATATGGTTAAATAGAATAGATGAAATTAAAATTTAATTTCTATTGAAATATGTCAGTTATCTTAGTTTATTTCCCTGTTGGGTTTTTAAAGTCGTTCAGTGTATGAGTCAATTCGTTTGTGGTAGAAGCAGATCACCCAATTTTTCCTGGGTAGAACCAGTACTATATACATGTACCTCCTGTAATCCATATGAATTGACACTTTCTCAGTGTACAAGTCAAGCTCCCAGTGGGATTCGAACCCTCAGTGGTGACAGGCGAGACATTTTTAGACGCAGTGTCTTTACTATCCTGGCCACATGGGCCGACTGACAAAAGAAGGGACAGACCTAATGCCAATGCACTAAAATAACACTTTTATTTCCAATCACTGCTTTTTATTTTTCCAACATGTTTATCATCATATTGAATAAAGCAATGTCATGATTACACAGAAGCTTTCAAGCATAATTATCATGTCATGATTACACAGAAGCTTTCAAGCATAATTATCATGTCATGATTACACAGAAGCTTTCAAGCATAATTATCATGTTATGATTTAATCAAATACAAGAGACCAAATTGGCCTGAAGTGCTCACCTGGGCCCGGTTTTATGAAACAACTTACAACTATTTTGAGTTAATTTCTTAAATTCTTTACTTTGATTTACAATTCACAAATGAATGCAATTTCATTTCATTTTCTTATACATTTGATACCTCTGCACATAATGCACACATAACTGTCTACATTGAATGCTTAGTTGCAAAACTGTGAACAGTTTTAAAATTTGAGACTTATCGTAAGATGTTAAATAAAACGGGGCCCTGATAATTATGGTATCAGTTGTTGTATAATGCTTATAAAATGACCTAATTTTAAAAAAACTTGAAATTCATTTATCTAAAGATCATCCCTCTTGTCTAAGTTTGGCTAAAATTGGCCAAGCATTCTGAGAAGTCGCTTAAAACAGTCTATTAAATCATTTTAGAGAATTATTTTATTATTAGAATTTTGTGTTTCTGGATTTCAAGAACCTCATTACTCAATGTCAAGTAAAACCTCAATGAGTTTTGAGAATGTAATGAGTTTTAAATTAACTGGTTTCAATGGTCCAATTTTTTATCACTGAGCCAATCAGAATTCATATTTTCATTTGGTTGTTTCTATCATGACATCACTTTCTGGTATTATGACATCACATCCTGGTGTTATGACATCACGTCAAGCCATTATGATGCAACTCAGTGTGTTCTGAGAACTGATTGAGCATTTAAATTGCTGTGAGAAACAGATTAAGACTGTTTAATGTATCTCTCCATGAGTAATGAGTTTCTTGAAACTATGAATCATATAATTCTAAATATAGGTCACAACAGCTCACATTCAATATAGGTCACAACAGCTCACATTAAATATAGGTCACAACAGCTCACATTCAATATAGGTCATTCAATATAGGTCGCAACAGCTCACATTCAATATAGGTCACAACAGCTCACATTCAGCCTTCGCCTCATTTAAGGACGCACAACATATGGATGAACAAAAAGCGATCCCAATACCTCATGTTGAGCCTTTGGCTCCAGTGAAAATACTTGTATGCACCTGCATTTTAGCACCTTTATGCACCATTATGTTTTCCTTTCGATTCAGGAATGCACCTTTTGATAACAGAATCAAGTTTAGCATTTACCTTCTGAATCTAGATACTTGTATTTTGAATAATTTGTAAATGAAGTAAAAATAAAAATAGTTCCCAAAAACAATGATCCACTGATTTATTTAGGATTCAAATACACGGTATTATACAGATATCTAGGATAAAAAGCCTTTATAAAAATACATTTGCCATTAGCATGGTGTTCTATTGTATCACGTTACTTAAATGGTTTGATGAACAAAATAAACTGTAAATAATATTTAAAGAAAAAAGAAACTCAAATGCTTTCTGTGACCCTTCTTCTACATTGTTATGATATAAAATGTAATAAATTTTATGTAAAAATGTCAGAATTAGATTTGAAAAGAAGGGTACCCTCATTAAACTTATTATTTTAAGAGTTCTATGGTTGCGTATCCTGTATTTGTTAGTAACTGGTGTAAGATTCAATGAGTGACCATTTCTAGAAACAATAATGTACATCAGACTAAAAATTAATGAGTTTTATAACCTTCAAGGTAATGGAAACTGCATTTATGGAGACTAGGGGTGATACATTTTAAAAATCATAAGGAAATTGTCAACATTTTTGCATTATTTTAAAATACTGTATTTTCTAATTAGCGACCCCGGGGGTCGTGACATTTTCTGAAAGGGGGGGCGCTTATTAGAATGCTTTTCGTAAGCCAGTACACATTTTAATTTCCTTATATAATGCTAAAAAATGTTGTGTTACTGAAATATGGAACTAAATTCATAAGTGTGTGTATACTGTTTCTTGGATTTTAACCACTTTTCTTGGATATTAACTACTTTTACACCTCAAGGTAGGATTTTTTTTTTTTTAAAGTTAGTGAGTGGGGAGCTAATTAGAACGGGAGCGCTAATTAGAAACAATACGGTATCCTTTTATTTATGATAAATATACTTATTTTTTTTCAATTATTTTATTATATGTACCTAAAGTCATCACATCTATAAAATAATTATCATAATTTACTGTTTTATAGATTGAACACTACCGTGATACCACAGAACCCTTGATATCATAGGAACTCGTATACAATATGTAAAATAATCACACAACTTTATGAATAATATTTCTTGGAACCACAGTGCTCTACTGGGAAATGTTTTCGGACAAGTTGAATGCTAGATCAATAAAACAAAATTTAAAAATAAAACAAAAAAAAAACCAATCCTTATCTGTATGCCAGAAGCATGCAAATTACAAGATAATTATAGACATAGCAGCCATCTTGGAATTCACAAGAACTTAAGATTGTGTTAGAACCAAAAATACATTATGAGGAAGTTCCCTGTGAAATTCCTTAAAATTCCGGCTAGCGCTTTTATAGAAGTAGCAAGTAGAAGATAAAGTTGCTAACAAAAAGACGGACAACAAACGACGCACCATTGCATAAGCTTTCGTGATCTCCCACCAGAAGAGCTAAAAATAGTGGCAAGCTTTAATCAGTGAGAAATTGGAAGCAGCTGATACAGGCATCATTATACAGCTGATTTTAAAAATAAACGTATAAGCTTTGTTCCAAGGCAAAAATATAAAGGCACGATGGAAGGGGTAATGGTAGGCACACATGAAAAGATATTCATTAAACCATGAAATCACAGCTTATCAAATGAAAATCAGAAAAAAACATAACCTGATTTAACCCTTAACCCACTATATAAAGCACGACTATATAATAGCCTTTGCATCCATTTTAAACCCAGATCAGCCTGCGAGTAACTCGCAGGCTGGTCAGGGTTTACAATGTCCAGCTGCTCATCAGTCATTTGTCCCAAACACCCCTTTGTAACATAAATGGATTGGTCTAAATTTAAAGAAAGGACAGTCCATTATACATTCATAGCTGTCTAAGGGTTAATATAGTTCATACACAATTCAAGCCTTAATGTGAGTGTTCATATACTTATATTACTAATGCCCCGTTAAAACCTTCAATTTCAATCGCTTTATAGGTCATTTTAATGAAAAAATCAAGTTGCAAGTACACAAAGCTTGAAAAAAGCTCGTCTGAAAAATAAATCATACAAAATCTTTGTCCAGTAATATTGGAACAACGCTCAAATGTACCCATACACAATTTTCATTACAAGAAAAATAAAAACAAACAATTATGTTTAACCTTAACCTGCTAAGCACAACTATAATAGCCTTTGCGTCCATTGTAAACCCAGATCAGCCTGCGAGTGATCAGGGTTTACAATGTCTGGCTGCTGATCAGTCAATTCCCCCCCAAAACACCCCTTTGTCACATAAATGGAATGGTCTTAATTCAAGTCTTAATTATATATATGTAGCGGGTTAACGGTTAAAATCTAACGGGGGAGGGCGTTAGGAGTTCCGTTTAGTATACACTGAGTGACCCGAGGCTTCAAAACAAACTGTGGTATATTCTTCTTTAATTATATGTAGGTGCAACACTGTTGCACTGAGTGTTGCACTGAACCGTTATTTCACTGCTTGAAAATATTCACGACTTAGAGCTTCATTATAGTTTCAGGGTTCTTTCATGACTATTTGTTTCATTTTAACAATATGAAAAATAGTTAATCATTTTTAACTCAAATAAACTGCCAATGCTCGTTAAATATAATATTAGTTAATGAGTTTCATGTTTGTTTTCTTATGAAACAAATACAAATGTAAGATATTTTTATGACATGATTTTTTTTTTAGTTAATGAATACAACAAGGAGTAAATGGCAATATTCTGATTAAACAAATACTACTGGGCGCCCTGTACACATGTACCATTGTCGAACATTTTAAAACATGCTGGACTTTGGATACACAGGCATTTCTCTAACATAATCATTCTTAACTGGCCTACAAGATTAAATGATGTATATATAACCCATTATGTCAGTCAATACATTGGATATAGTTGATCTGAAATACCAATTAAAGAGAACAAGGAAAGTTATTGTCAAAATATTTATGTATGAGCTGTAGGATTACATCATTTGATCTCTTTTAACCCTTAACTCGCTAAGCATGACTATAAAAGCCTTTGCGTCCATTGTAAACGCAGATCAGCCTGCGAGTAACCCTTTCCCCCAAAACACCCCTTTGTCACATAAATGAAATGGTCTTAATTCAAAGAAAGACCGGTCCATTATACAATGTAGCGGGTGAAGGGTGAAGTTATTCTGAATCAACAATTATTCATCTGCTGTCCATATGACTAGGTAGTGGCATTGCCAACTCTTCTGAAACAGTGGTCACAAAATCGTCAAACACCGCAGAAACAGTTTCACTGCCATTTGGAGATGCAGGCCCAGATCCATTTAAACTTTTAACCAATGGGGAAACAGATGGCTTTGTATTGCTCCCACTGTCAGTATCGCTTTTGTAACTATCTCTCCGATTGGTTGACTCAAAACTGTCAGGTATTTGAATGAATAATTCATTATGGTGGGTTATCAAAGATTCACGCACCCTGACTAAATCATCTCCATTTGATCTAACAGCTGGAGTTATCTGCTCTTCAGATACTGAAATATTTCTCCTAACCTTACTACGATTGACTTGATTATTTTCAACACTGTCTTGTGTTGGGGAGAACGAGAAGTTCTCTTTTGTACGATTTCTTTCCATGGGAGAAAAGTCCATAGATGGAAGGGCAAGACGTGGTTCTGGACTTCCCGATGAACATTGATGAGGGGAAGTTGCAGGTGCACTGAATGAAGGATAAATATCGTCATCTGTTGTTTGATAATACGTGCAGGGAATTTCTTCTACCGTAGTTTGCCAACCAGGACTTAGTCCTGCTGCATTTTCAGGGGAGTTCATTACAACTGGACTCATGGGAGGGCTAGGATTTTCTTCCAGAACTTTCTGTATCATTCTCAACTCATCCAAGTCGAGATGACTTGTGTCGATAGCAACGCCAGTGTTTTCATGCATCGACTGAAAATGCGATAAAACACAGTTCACCTCATCATGTGTATCAGCATTGTCTGCAAATGATGGTGTGAATGTCTCAAGAACAGACGAATTCCTTCCTACGCTTTCATAATCAGCACTTGCATATGAATCCACTTGTTGTACATGCCCACCGTTTTGTTCCTCTCTGTGACTTTCATGATGTCGTAGAGAAGCCACTGTCTCCGTTACTGTCTGTGATGTTCTTGAAGTTTCAGTAAGAGCAGAAGACGTAGTAATTTGAGTATTAGCACTTTCTAAAGTCGAACTTGTTGACTGTGTGGTGTCTACTGAGTGAGGTACAGAAATCAGTTCAATATCGGTCATATCAACATCGTCATATACTGTAAATATAGTTCTAGCAGACTTATAGATTTCCAGATTTGGTCTTGGTCGCGGTGGAGTGTAATAAATAACCGACTTGTAATTTTCATCATAATATTTTGATATATCACCACTGTCTATAGCATCATTTTCATGTTCGTTTACATTTTGAGAAGAGTTTCTGTCCGATCCATTGTTTTCCTCGCCTTCAAAATGTTCACCTCTATGCCTTGACACGTTGAGCAGCTCTCGTAACATTGCAATTCTAGAATCTACATCGCCCTCTATACTTGCCACTATACCATTATCTTCTTCGGATGTAATTTCTGATTTTGGTATTAGAACTATCTCAGGCACTGCATTTGAACCTTTAATATATCGAAGAAGCTGATGGTGCTTATCCAACCAATGGCAGTGGCCTTTTTCATCTACAAAGATCACTTTTTCATTTTCGAAACCAAGAACTGGTTGAGTTTCTTCTGGACGAAGCTCTATTGCTCTAGAAGATCTGTATGTAGGCTTATATCCAGATGAAAACGAATCCTCACCAGAGCGTGTGTAAGAGATAAATTCAGAAGCAGAACTAGAATGTACAAGGGACTGTTGAACAGTACGCGTTATATCCTCAGGAACAGGGTGTGGCCTGTCAACTCGTGATCTATTGATATCCAGTGCTTCTCGTACACTACTATCCACACCCTCTATGGTCCTCCTTCTATAACGTGACCTAGATTCTCGTCGCAGTGATGCTGCTGTAGTCAAACCATTAGACGTATGGCTTGGATTGGACATTAAGAAACGCTGATAATTAGTTGAAGGGTTACGAATATCGCGGGTTATTGAAGAGCTGCGGGTTTCCCTTGAGGCAATATTAATGTCAGAACTTACACCTAAATCCGCTAAAATATCGGCCACATCTGAACTGAATTCATACTGAGGTCTAACCGATACGTCTGTATTTGATCCTGAGCCGGAGTCTGACCCAGCCTGGCTTCCAGCCCTTCCTACAATACCCAATATTGGCGAATCAGTTTGTCGTCTACTGTACTGGGAACCAGACGTCAAATTCTCACTGCTTCCAGTCGTTCTGGGCCCAAAAATATTTTGTCTAGTGCTATCAAACCTTTCACGAAAACTTAACGATTCTTCTGATGCTTCAGGAGCAATCGCAGGTAAATCCAGGCTTTGTGATCTGATTGGTGTTCGTTGGACAGAACTTAAAACATTTCGCCGTTCCACCGATCTTTGTTGTGTGGCTTGTTGGATGATCCGGTCACGTCTGTGGTGCCGTCCACTGCTACTAGTGTCATTTGCCTCAGTTGTTGAAGAACTATATTGCTGACGCTGTTGTTCTAACTCTTGAATACGTTGCAGACGGGCATTTATCATTTCTGCAGCTGGCTGGTTCTGTTGTACCATATTTGCCTCAAACCTATCAGTGAAGGTTGCTATAATGTCTGTCATCTTGCTTTGTGTATAACTAGGCAATTATTCAGAATAAACTTTAATTTAAACTTAATTCTGCATAAACTCGGTTTAAAATCACATATAACTAAATGTCTATCGTTCCAGACAAGATATAATCTATTATCTCTGTCCTTATGTGTTTCAAAAGATTGAAAAATTATCCCAAAATCTTTCTTCACGTGAACAATATGTGATAAACATCTTTAGAAAAACATCCAGCACACGCACACATGTTACGAGGATCTGAACAAAGCCTTTGTTTATGTCCTACACAACAACTGCTAATTTTACACGCTGATACTGGTGGCCTTTCTCAACATTACCTTCAACACACATAAAATGATCAGGGTAATCGGTGATCCATGAAACAACTGTATATTTATGGTATTATCTCCACTTAAGTACTGTATTTATTGTCCACTCTGAACGACTATTGTACGCCTAATTATATAAATGCTTATGTCCGCCAGACTGAGCCAACAGAAATAAGCCTCTAATGTTTACTTCAGACAGGTTACATGAACAAGATTAGTCTTGTAATCTATCTTAATCCTCACAGTTCTCTGTATCATGAATATTGGAATAACATGTAGTCTGCAAACCATCCATTAATGCTTCCAATTGTGGTTATCTTTTACGTATGTTTAAACACAAACATTTCACAATGAGATATTCCCTCCAGTCCTGATTTTGGCAGACGTCAATAAAATGTTTTTCAAAACAAATCGTTTTAACAATTCATTAAGTATTCCATTTAGGGTTCGACTGTTATTATGAAATTAGTTCAGTGAATGTAGTTTTTTAGTTCGTCCACACTTTCACAACTCAACCGTGTCAATGAATAAATTACGTGGATATTTGAAATCAGATAGCATTTAAACCGCTTGAAAGTCATCCAATATACATATGATATACATGCTTAACTATCCCATAAGTCTGTTTCATATTTGAATTTTTCTACTACGCATGTATTCACAATTTATTTACACATCAAGCCCACGAGAGTTTATGACAACATCTTTTCTCGTCATGATACGTTGCACTTAAGAAATGGAGAAACTTGATAAATATAATTCACAAATAAAATCGTAAACACAGGCTGGTCCCCACACAATGTTACTTTCCTGAGGCTAGAGAATTTGAATCAATATTGAACCAGTCTTTATAAATATGCGTAATACGATCTAGTTTTGTACAGGTAATAGGAGAGAAATGTCATTTATAACAAGTCAGTTTATTACACTGTGATTATTTTAACTGCTCTATCCTTATACCTGGATAGCAAAAAGAGCTGACATTGCTAACTTCAGGCATGAGTCAATATAAATATATATGTTGACAAAGGCATTTTCCAGTTGTTAAAATACAAAGGGGGATACAAAGATCCATCAGAACCAGCTAAATTACTTGAAGAACCTGGGTATTGTACGGTGTCCTGTTAGGGCCATCTTACCATCGCATCTTACCATCGAATCTTATCATCGCATCTTACCATCGACCATCGCATCTTACCATCGAATCTTATCATCGCATCTTACCATCGAATCTTATCATCGCATCTTACCATCGACCATCGCATCTTACCATCGACCTAGCATAGACCTAGGTCGATGGTCGATGGTAAGATGCGATGGTAAATGGCCCTAACAGGACACCGTAATATTGCTATGGAATAACCACCTCTAGCAATGTCCGAAATGCTGTAATGTTACACAATGCACTTCAACTCTTGCGGAGGATTTTGAATACTGAGTAATAAGTGGCCGGGTGGGACAACACAATTTACTTTTTTGTTCAAAAAGGTCAAACATTTCAGAAACAAACAAAAAAGATAGAAGAGACAAAATAAAGGTTGAAATAATGTTCATCAATTGTGCATTTTTAATAATGTTCATCAATTGTGCACTTTTAATAATGTTCATCAATTGTGCACTTTTAATAATGTTCATCAATTGTGCACTTTTCCCAGTGTCATTCCAGTTCTTCCCGTACCACACCAAGACAGATTATTGGCTTTATTTTTTATTTAAACCTCCTCCTCCCCTCTCCTTATAAACAAAATGCTACCATTAAATAATCCCCGTGTGGTTGCCGGGTCGAATACAACCACTGCAAATCCCGCTAGAGGCAGAGGGGTAGGACCACCACCCCCACACACTCACCCCACTTCATGTTCATTTTGTCATTTTTTTATCATCCTCACTCAAGGTGTTCTTCATAACACCGCATATGCCAATGTGGAAACCTGACTCCATCGTAAATGGAGTGTCTACAATAGAATTTGGCGCCATATAACCTTTCTTGTGTTGGTGCATCGTAAAACCCCAATTCAATTCAATTCAATTCAATTCAATTACTCCCACTCTGTACCAGAGGGAAAAAAAATGCTACCATTCAAGTACAGTAGACTATTAGTTATAAGCCTGCTTAATTTTGAACTAACCACTCATATGACTTGAATTACAACAATAATAGTTTAATAGTGCATGTCTTTACAAATTAGAAACTTATACTACACAGTGTCCTCAATTAAAGGTTATTATAGGGCTTGTCAAATGATCAGTCTAGGATCAAGTTATATTAATGTCTTTTTCAACTTATTGTACTTTAAGGAAAATACTCAAGGAAATAAAACGAACCTCGAACAATCACATAAAAATAATTATGTAAATTAAAACATACTATTTATGAAAAAGCTAATTGAGCTGTTTAAAACTATTTCAAATATATACAAAAGAAAAAATAATAATAGGAATGTAATTTGTTTTGCATCAATTAGAAAACTACAAGGTCGACATGACTCAGTCTTGACAAACTTATTGTAGTCTTAAGTTATAGCACCAGTTCATCACCTGTATAACCTAAGTTATAACACCAGTCCATCGCACATATATAAAACCCAAGTTATAGCACCAGTCCATTGAACATAAACCCTAGTTATAGCACCAGTCCATCCCACATATAACCCATGTTATAGCACCAGTCCATCACACATATAACCCAAGTTATAGCACCGGTCCATCGAACAAATAACCCAAGTTATAGCACTAGTCCATCACACATATAACTCAAGTTATAGCACCAGGCCATCACATATAGAACCCATGTTATAACACCAGTCCATCGCACACATAACCCATGTTATAGCGCCAGTCCATTGAACATATAACCTAAGTTATAGCACCAGTCCATCGCACATATAACCCAAGTTATAGCACCAGTTCATTGAACATATAAACGGTGTGCTAGCACCGGTCTATCACATATATAACTCATGTTATAGCACCAGTCCATTGAACATATAACCTGTGTTATAGCACCAGTCCATCGCACATATAACCCATGTTATAGCACCAGTCCATTGAACATATAACCTGAGTTATAGCACATGTCCATCACACATATAACTCAAGTTATAGCACCTGTCCATCGCACATATAACCCAAGTTATAGCACCAGTTCATTGAACATATAACCGGTGTGCTAGCACCGGTCCATCACATATATAACTCATGTTATAGCACCAGTCCATCGCACATATAACCCAAGTTATAGCACCAGTCCATTGAACATATAACCTGAGTTATAACACCTGTTCATTGAACATATAACCCAAATTATAGCACCAGTCGATCGCACATATAATCCAAGTTATAGCAACAGTCCATTGCACATATAACCCAAGTTAAAGCACCATTCCATCACAAGTAAAACCCAAGTTATAGCATCAGTATATCACACACGTAAAACGAGTTATATCATCTGTCAAACGCCCACAAAACTTAAGTTATACCATCAGTTCACCGCTCATTCAATGAAAGTACCAGTCTATTACACATACAACCAAAATTATAGCACCAGTCCATCACATATACAACCCGAGTTATAGCACCAGTCCATCACATATACAACCTGAGTTACAGCACCAGTCCTTCACATATACAACCTGAGTTATAGCACCAGTCCTTCACATATACAACCTGAGTTATAGCACCAGTCCATCACATATACAACCTGAGTTATAGCACCAGTCCTTCACATATACAACCTGAGTTATAGCACCAGTCCATCACATATACAACCTGATTTATAGCACCAGTCCATCACATATACAACCTGAGTTATAGCTCCAGTCCATCACATATACAACCTGAGTTTCACATATACAACCTGAGTTACAGCACCAGTCCATCACATATACAACCTGAGTTATAGCACCAGTCCATCACATATACAACCTGAGTTATAGCACCAGTCCTTCACATATACAACCTGAGTTATAGCACTAGTCCATCACATATACAACCTGAGTTATAGCACCAGTCCATCACATATACAACCTGAGTTATAGCACCAGTCCATTATACAAACAACCAGAGTCCAAGAATGAAACATGATTTGCCCCAAACCATGTTACATTTATGAGTATCAACAAGGACATCAGTGAGGCAAACACACAAACCATATTACATTAATGAGACAAACACACAAGCCATGTTGCATTACATGAGACAAACACACAAGCCATGTTGCATTACATGAGACAAATGCACAACCCATGTTGCATTACATGAGACAAACACACAAGCCATTTTGCATTACATGAGACAAACACCATGTTGCATTACATGAGACAAATGCACAAGCCATGTTGCCTTACATGAGACAAATGCACAAACCATGTTGCATTACATGAGACAAATGCACAAACCATTGTTGCTTTACATGAGACAAATGCACAAGCCATGTTGCATTACATGAGACAAATTCACAAGCCATGTTGCCTTACATGTGACAAATGCACAAACCATTGTTGCATTACATGAGACAAATGCACAAGCCATGTTGCATTACATGAGACAAATACACAAGCCATGTTGCATTACATGAGACAAATGCACAAGCCATGTTGCATTACACGTGACAAATGCACAAGCCATGCTGCCTTACATGTGACAATTGCACAAACCATTGTTGCATTACATGAGACAAATGCACAAGCCATGTTGCCTTACATGTGACAAATGCACAAACCATTGTTGCATTACATGAGACAAATGCAGAAACCATGTTGCCTTACATGTGACAAATACACAAACCATTGTTTCATTACATGAGACAAATGCACAAACCATGTTGCATTACATGAGACAAATGCACAAGCCATGTTGCCTTACATGTGACAAATGCACAAACCATTGTTGCATTACATGAGACACATGCACAAACCATGTTGCCTTACATGAGACAAATACACAAACCATGTTGACTTACATGAGACAAATGCACAAGCCATGTTGCCTTACATGAGACAAATGCACACGCCATGTTGCCTTACATGTGACAAATGCACAAACCATTGTTGCATTACATGAGACAAACACACAAACCATGTTGCCTTACATGAGACAAATGCACAAACCATGTTGCATTACATGAGACAAATGCACACGCCATGTTGCATTAGATGAGACAAATGCACAAACCATGTTGCATTACATGAGACAAACACACAAACCATGTTGCCTTACATGAGACAAATGCACAAACCATGTTGCATTACATGAGACAAATGCACACGCCATGTTGCCTTACATGTGACAAATGCACACGCCATGTTGCCTTACATGTGACAAATGCACAAACCATTGTTGCATTACATGAGACAAATGCACAAACCATGTTGCATTACATGAGACAAACACACAAACCATGTTGCCTTACATGAGACAAATGCACAAACCATTGTTGCATTACATGAGACAAATGCACAAACCATGTTGCATTACATGAGACAAACACACAAACCATGTTGCATTACATGTGACAAATGCACAACCCATTGTTGCATTACACGAGACAAATGCACAAACCATGTTGCATTACATGAGACAAATGCACAAGCCATGTTGCATTACATGAGACAAACACACAAGCCATTTTGCCTTACATGAGACAAATGCACAAACCATGTTGCCTTACATGAGACAAATGCACAAACCATGTTGCCTTACATGAGACAAACGCACAAACCATGTTGCATTACAATTAAGACAAACAAACAAAGTTATAAACATCTGATATGCGGAGTATATTAGTGATATCTATACATGATGCTCGCTTTGCAATACATTGCCATTTATTTTACCGCCAAGTATAAATTGCTCTAGCGCGTAACCAAGTAAGGAAACACTTTCTTCAGGTTGTTTATTTTATATGTTAAGTGTAATTACTTTTGGCAGTGTATGGCTGATTTACATTAAATACATAAAGATTTGAATAATTCTAAAATAGGTATCAATCCTGATGTTTAAACCAATAATACAAAAATGTAATGGAGTACGCAGTAGGAGTAGAGGACTTGTCTCCCTTGTTTACTACCATAACAATTTGATTACATTACTTTATTGTATTCACATATTTATTCAGTGATATTTCTTATGCTGATGGTAGTAAGAATGTTCTGACCACTGACCAGGGACCTGATGCTTCAATGTCGTATTTGCAGCCATCTTCTTTTTAACTTTATATTATGGTTATGAATAACACAGATGGTTGAGACGATGATCACAGACCTAACAACAATTTATTATTATGTCTTTGGGAGGATGCACAGTTTCATGTTGTTCAATGAATCACATAAAACGTTCACAAAAACAAGCAAATTTATGTAAGAAATACTAAGAATTGGGCACCTTTTTATAATCCAATGTGACTTTTCATGTTGCTCAAAATATTTTGACCTCATCTGATGGATTTGAAGTGATTTTTTTTTTGTGTTTTTTAACTTTTAAAATAGTCCATTTTCACAGCCTGTATATTTTCGTTTAACCTACCTTTCCACCAACCCCTCGAAACATATTAGCATACTTTTCTGTAAAAGAATGTGTCAGGGACCAACTTTAACTATGTAAATTTGTACAATTATTCATATTTGCTGCAAGGTGTTTTTGCGAAATATAATTACGTGCTTGCCCAACCAGCCACAAAATAGTATATGTATTACTATTATTTATCTACTTATCTATAAATTGTATGATGAAATGTAGCATTTTGATGGAAAGTTTGTAAATCTGCCAATTTCTATTAAAGCTACTCTTCCATTTGATGGTTTCATCTTTCATCTTTTGATGACATCGTGTTACTTTGACTCAGATTGGTTGTATGCTCCAAAAAATTTGGGGTTTAAAACTTAACCCATTAAGCACGACTATAATAGCCTTTGGGTCCATTGTAAACCCAGATCAGCCTGCGAGGACAATGTCTGGCTGCTGATCAGTCATTTTCTCCAAAACACCCCTTTGTCACATAAATGGAATGGTCTTAATCCAAAGAAAGAACAGTCCATTATATATATGTAGCGGGTTATAGGGTTAATAGACTTATCACTGAAAGTGGGCATTACATAAACTAGAAAGGTGTTCAATGCAACACAATCAATCACATGCTGTTTGCCACGTGCTTATTTCAGCAAGCACAATGTCACTATAAAGTCTGTTTTTTTCCCCCTAAATTGTTATAGTTTATGAAAAGGGACATCACCCTGTATAAATAACTGAAGGGCCAACTGTATAAAGTTTCATGACAACCGGTGAGTATTTTGCCATTTTGCTATGAGCTAGGTTAGGTTGCCAGTGGGTTGCAGGTTTAAGTTTTATAAAAAAAGGGCATAACTCAGCTGAAATGAAATTCAGATTTATTTGATATGGAAGAACTGTATAAATGCATGACCGTAGGTCAATATTTTGTCAAGTTACGTTAGATTGCAGGTTTAAGTTTATAAAAAAGGGGCATAACTCAGCGGAAATGAAATTCAGAGTTATTGGATATGGAAGAACTGTATGAAAGCATGACCATAGGTCAATATTTTGCCAAGTTATGAGCTATGTTAGGTGGCAGGTTAAAGTTTTATGAAAATGGGTATGAAACTGTCAAAATGAGTTATAGGACATGTCAATGGCAATGAATAGTTGAAAAGGTTTATGCTCCGATAAACTACAGAAAACATAAATGTAATTCTTTTAGTTCTAACAATTCACATTTTTTTTGTAAAAGCATTTTTTCCCCCGATGATCACATGATGAGAATTTGCCAATAAAATGTAGTAAACGGTATCAATTTGGAATTATTACTGTTCGTTAGAGCTGTGCTGTATTATCGGTTTATCGGTGTATTGTGACACGGACCTCAAAATAATATGTACCGTGATATTTTTTTAGCATACCGGTTCATACTGTTGTTTTCTCTACACATGTGGTTTGGTTATGAAAGTAAATCGTAATCTGCGGACTAAGATCTATGTTTAACTTTGTATGTTTCCCGTGTTTGTAATACAATCGTAAATACACATACTTGGAAGTGGGTACCATCATAGTTAAAAATAGACGCACTTCCAATATTAATATATGGTGTTCCCTTATCGTACTGTGTGCATATGTAGTGCTGGGTACCATGCACACAGACGAGCATAGCCGACTCAAGTGACTGAGAAATGTTAAAAACAAAAGAATAAAATTGTGTGTTTGGGATCACTTTGGGCTTAAAAAGTTTAAAAAAAAGGCGCTACAATATTAGTCTAGTCTAGATCTAGGCAATGTTGCATTTTGTAAAATATGCAAGGTTATGGTCAAGTACTCCGGTAGCACAACACATCTGGTAATTCATTTGCAAAGACATTACTCGACGTTGAATACAAAACAGAAAGTAGACATTGTCAACCTCGGAACTGCCATGTGCAATGTTTCGCATTCAAAAGCACAACCAACACTGCATCATGTTATGGCGTCTGCATCGAAGTACACCAGGAAATCGACAAATGTCTATTGAAATTATCAACGCAATTGTACAAGAAAATATATTATGACACGTATCGCGATACAGTCTCGTGTATTGCAGTATATCGCGATACGGTTTTTGGATGGATGGATACCCAGCATTACTGTTCATGTACCATATTTCCCTTCATAATAGCCCACACCTAATAGAAGAAAATAAAAAAATAAGTAAGGGCCCGGGTACTATTATTAGGAGAAATACGGTATGTATATTTCAATATTTGTAAGTGCATTACTTCTAGTGGTCACACGTTAGGGTATGTAAAACAAGATGCTCAAGTATTGCAGAGCAATACACGTTCCCTACCAGACATTTTTTTAATATTTTTAATAAAAGTGACCTTGAACTTGACCATAAATGCAATCCCAAACTTGCTTTTCATAACTATATGCCATCTATACACCAAGTTCCAGGCCAATATCTCATTCCTAAGTAAAGTTAATAAGTAAAAACAGTTGTATATTTTAAGTAACAGTGACCTTCACCTTGACCCCAGTGACCTCAAATGCAATTCCAAACTTGCTTTTCACATAAGCAACCTACACACCAAGTTTCAGGCCAATCATCGTTCCTAATTAAAGTTATTGAGCGGAAACTATTTTTCTATTTTAGTAACAGTGTATTTTGACAATTTCTGTTGCAACGGTACCCACAATTTTTTACATATCAATAAAACAAAATGATGTGCATGATCTCTTCACTCCCTTTTACCTACAAACAAATTTTCATTAAATTATCTTAAGCATTTCTTTTGTTATCGAAGGATCCATATGTTTTGTATATTTTTACTATTTCTGTTGCCATAGCCACCACATTTTTTGCGAAATCAACAAAATAAAATAACGCATAATCCCCTCATTGCCCTCTATCAACATGCCAAGTTTCATAAAAATATTTTCAATACCTTTCTCATTATCGCAAGATCCATATTTGTTGGACGGTCTGACGGATGGACGGGGAGCAAACCTAATCTCCTCCGGTGACACACCTGTAGCGGACTAATAAAGTACAGACGCAGAATAATCATCAAGAAATTGACCACGGTTTTATCATTATAAACTTTCCATCACACTTGGCTGTAATAGGGAAGTTAGATCGTGTTGATTCTTGTAAATGGACATTTATATTTTTCAGAAAGGTAATGCGCCAAACAATTAAACCAATCATTGACCATCTAGGTTCTTTGATGTATATGTAACATGGATTCTGTAGAATTGTTTAAAATGTTTCCTTAAAGGGACACATGGCAATCTTGATTTTTTAAAAACTGGCAGCGTCCCGTTCAGTTTTTCTACATAAATTACATTTGTTCAATCATAAATAGTAATTGTAAGAATTGTATAAAGCAAATTGTTTTTTTGCATATTACTAGCTATTGATTATATTGCACCAGTAACATGTTCAAATATATTGTAGAATAACGAAGAAAAGTTGAAAACTCAAAATTGTATTTAAATATATGCAAGCAGATTTAAAGTCAAAATGATACTCGATTAATTATCAATAGGCTAATTTTAATGCTGGATAAACACATCAAGATTGCCATGTGTCCCTTTAAAGTCTATACGACTAAATACTGAAAACATATCTTACCTGATTTCTTAATAACAGACGCAGATGGTAAAGCTGCCTTCTGCTTCATCTGTGTTTGTGGAAAACTGAACTCCGTCACAAATCTATCATCATCTTCGGACACCCCGGACGATTCACTCAAATTATCCTCGCTCGAATCCGTCACCGACTTACTACCCCATGTATCACTAAGAGTTATCTCACCCGACATAGCGTTTCCAGGATTTACCTCTCTTGCTTGAGGAGTCAGAGTTACCTCCCTTGGAGAATCTTCAGACACTTTATCGGAATCATCTTTATAATCATTTAACAAGTCATCAAAAAGATGCATCTGTGAATCACCAGGTGTAACATTATTGCTTATCTTTTTATCTTTTTCATCATTTTGTTCATAGTTTTTTGCAATTGTGCCATTTTGTTTCGACTTGACAACAGCACCCTTTCCACTTTTCAGCTCAGATGGTTTCTTTGCAAGCTGTATATCGCCAAATAAAGTTCCTTGCTTTGCAGGAAGAACTTTGTTTTCTGTACACTTAGCAATGGTTTCATTATCTTCTTCATTTGGCTTCGACTTTAAATGCGTTTTATCAACTTGTTTTAAATCTTTTTTCATATTTTTCAGCTCACCTAGCATATTTTTTCTGTCAGTAAAGGAATCTAAGTCAATCACTTGTTTGTCAGCGTTCATAACCATCATTGTCCGCTGTTTGCTCGGCTTGAATCCTTGAACAACATCAGGTTTTTGTTCTGGAGGTTTACTGAACACATTGTCTGTACTTTTGGATAAAAATCTGCTCTGTTGGCTAGCTATAGGCCCTAGTTGTGGGTCTGTATTAGAAGGTTTATTACTGGAACTGCTGGAATTAGAACTTGAACTTAAATGGAAGGCCTTAGAACCATTCACAGTCTTGTTCTCTTTTGTTTTATCAGATTTTGTATTTGCGTCTGCTCTAACACTGCTGGACACATTGTCTGACAATCTCTTTGATGCGTCTGCATTGACTGAACTTTGAGACCGCATAATATTTGATGAGACATTGATTTTATTCATGTTTTTACCTGGAGTAACTCCATTTTCAGAATTTGTTCCATTGAATTTGCTCCTTAGATCAGAAAACGAATTTCTGGTAGTCATTGATTGCACTTGAATATTGGGGTTGCTAGCATTAGCAGTTACTTCATCCATTCTGTTAGGGTTTGCAGTTACTCCCCCTGAAGTCCTTTTAGTGTTATCAGTTTCTTCATGTGTTTTCTTTACCACCTGGTTTATAGGTCTGACTGGCTCTGCAGATTTTCTGGTCTGGACTTCAACAGGCTGGGAACCTTTGAGAGAGTTCCTTCGTTCTATTGCAGCCTTACTTTGCTGGTTCCCTTGCTTTTAAAAATAAGAAAAATAAAAAACAAATTTTATTTTATTGTGATTGCTTGAATAGCAAACTACAAATAATAGCAACCACATCACATAGCTGTCAGAAGAAAAAAATATGGCTTTTAATTAAACATTATCTGAGTAAATAACTTATATTATGTATGCTTGATTTTGACATTTAACTAAGCTATGCTGTAGTTTCATTAGTTAAGTACAACCAACTTGAGATTTTACTTTAAATGATTCATAGGTGTTTTACCTATGGTAAAGAATTTGCATTAGCTGTTAATTGAGTTACCAGAATAAAAAAATTCCACTTAATAATTCTTTTACCTATTAAATATTTCTGCTCAAGGTTTTACGTAACCCGAGTAAAACAATTTGTCGGTTTTTTAGTTACATGAGTAAATACTTGGACAGGATATTTTTGACCAGGTTTTTTTAGTTACTGGACTAAAACACTTGGACAGGATTGTTTACTTAGCTGAGTAGGACAGGATTGTTTACTTACCTGAGTAAAACATTTTGATGTTTTAGTCACCCGAGTAACACGCATAGATGGGATTATTTAGTTACCCGAGTAAAACACTTGGACAGGAGTTTTTAGTAACCTGAGTAAAACAGGCTTTTTTAGTAACCTGAGTAGGACAGGGTTGTTTAGCTACCCGAGTTGGACAGGATTGTTTAGTTACCTGAGTAGGACAGGCTTTTATAGTAACCTGAATAGGACAGGATTGTTTAGTTATCTGAGTAGGACTGGCTTTTTTAGTAACCTGAGTAGGACCGGATTGTTTAGCTACCAGAGTAGGAAAAGATTGTTTAGTTACCTGAGTAGGACAGGATTGTTTAGTTACCGGAGTAGGACAGGATCATTTAGTTACCTGAGTAGGACAGGATTGTTTAGCTACCTGAGTAGGACAGGATTGTTTAGTTACCTGAGTAGGACAGGATTGTTTAGTACCTGAGTAGGACAAGATTGTTTAGTTACCTGAGAAGGACAGAATTGTTTAGCTACCTGAGGAGGACAGGATTGTTTAGTACCTGAGTAGGAAAGGATTGTTTAGTTACCTGAGTAAGACAAGATTGTTTAGCTACCCGAGTAGGACAGGATTGTTTAGCTACCCGAGTAGGACAGGATTGTTTAGCTACCCGAGTAGGACAGTATCGTTTAGTTACCCGAGGAGGACAGGATCATTTAGTTATCTGAGTAGGACAGGATTGTTAAGTTATCTGAGTAGGACAGGATTGTTTAGTTACCTGAGTAGGACAGGATTGTTTAGTTATCGGAGTAGGACAGGATTGTTTAGTTACCTGAGTAGGACAGGATCGTTTAGTTACCTGAGTGGGACAGTATTGTTTAGTTACCCGAGTAGGACAGGATTGTTTAGTTACCCAACTATGACAGTATTGTTTAGTTACCGGAGTAGGACATGATTGTTTAGCTACTCGAGTAGGACAGGATCGTTTAGTTACCCAAGTAGGACAGGATCATTTAGTAACCTGAGTAGGACAGGACTGTTTAGCTACCTGAGTAGGACAGGATTGTTTAGCTACCCGTGTAGGACAGGATCGTTTAGTTACCCGAGTAGGACAGGATCATTTAGTTACCTGAGTAAGACAGGATTGTTTAGTTACCTGAGTAGGACAGGATTATTTAGTTACCTGAGTAGGACAGGATTGTTTAGCTACCTGAGTAGGACAGGATTGTTTAGTTACCTGAGTAGAACAGGATCGTTTAGTTACCTGAGTGGGACAGTATTGTTTAGTTACCTGAGTAGGACAGGATTGTTTAGTTACCCAACTATGACAGTATTGTTTAGTTACCTGAGTAGGACAGGATTGTTTAGCTACTCGAGTAAGACAGGATCGTTTAGTTACCCAAGTAGGACAGGATCATTAAGTAACCTGAGTAGGACAGGACCATTTAGTTACCTAAGTAGGACAGGATTGATTAGTTACCTGAGTAGGACAGGATCGTTTAGTTACCGGAGTATGACAGGATTGTTTAGTTACCTGAGTAGGACAGGACTGTTTAGTTACCTGAGTAGGACAGGACTGTTTAGTTACCTGAATAGGACAGGATTGTTTAGTTACCCGAGTATGACAGGATTGTTTAGTTACCCGAGTAGGACAGGATTGTTTAGTTACCTGAATAGGACAGGATTGTTTAGTTACCTGAGTAGGACAGGATTGTTTAGTTACCTGAGTAGGACAGGATTGTTTAGTTACCTGAGAAGGACAGGACTGTTTAGTTACCTCAATAGGACAGGATTGTTTAGTTACCTGAGTAGGACAGGATTGGTTAGTTACCTGAGTAGGACAGGACTGTTTAGTTACCTGAGTAGGACAGGACTGTTTAGTTACCTGAGTAGGACAGGACTGTTTAGTTACCTGAATAGGACAGGATTGTTTAGTTACCCGAGTAGGACAGGACTGTTTAGTTACCTGAGTAGGACAGGATTGTTTAGTTACCCGAGTAGGACAGGATTTTTTAGTTACCTGAATAGGACAGGATTGTTTAGTTACCTGAGTAGGACAGGACTGTTTAGTTACCCGAATAGGACAGGATTGTTTACTTCCCCGAGTAGGACAGGATTGTTTAGTTACCCGAGTAGGACATGATTGTTTAGTTACCTGAGTAGGACAGGATTGTTTAGTTACCTGAGTAGGACAGGATTGTTTAGTTACCTGAATATGACAGGATTGTTTACTTACCCGAGTAGGACAGGATTGTTTAGTTACCCGAGTAGGACATGATTGTTTAGTTACCTGAGTAGGACAGGATTGTTTAGTTACCTGGGTAGGACAGGATTGTTTAGTTACCTGAGTAGGACAGGATTGTTTAGTTACCTGAATAGGACAGAATTGTTTAGTTACCCGAGTAGGACAGGATTGTTTAGTTACCCGAGTAGGACAGGATTGTTTAGTTACCTGAGTAGGACAGGACTGTTTAGTTACCTGAATAGGACAGGATTGTTTAGTTACCCGAGTAGGACAGGATTGTTTAGCTACCTGAGTTGGACAGGATTGTTTAGTTACCTGAGTAGGACAGGATTGTTTAGTTACCTGAGTAAGACAGGACTGTTTAGTTACCCGAGTAGGACAGGATTGTTTAGTTACCCAAGTAGAACAGGACTGTTTAGTTACCTGAGTAGGACAGGATTGTTTAGTTACCTGAGTAAAACACTTCATGCTCCTATCCATCAGTTGGGTGAGCCTCGACTGTGACGCGGCCATGTCCTTGGACACGGACTTGTACTGACCGGAGTTCTTCTTCAGACTCCCCGACTCCGAGCTGAGAGAGTTAAAGTTCTCTTGTTCTCGACTCATCTCTTTCTGCAGGACTGATATCGTGTCCATCAGATTCTGGGGAAACAATTTACAAATTAGTTCATTATTTGTTCTCGACTCATCACACTTCAGTTAATTTTAAAACAATGGGATACAACTTACAGAATGTCTTAAAAACATTATTATTTTTTCAACCCATTTAACTGATTTTTAAGGTTTGAATGTAATCTTTTTCTCATCTAATTTTCAAGGGGGAAGTTGTTTATTCACAACTAAAACTACCTGTGTAACTTATACATTAAGTATTAAAATGAGCCTAAAATGCAGAAAAAAACTTTTGCTTAAACAAGAATGTAAAAAAATATAAAATAATAGCCATAAAACACTTATCATATTTTATAAAATATTATACAATTGCCAAAATTCTTTTTCTCAAATTGATTCTATTGTGATTAATTAACCACACATATAACCTGATTCAGACTGCTACCCTGATTCAGACTGCTAATCAGGGTGATTTAGACTGCTACCCTGATTCAGACTGCTACCCTGATTCAGACTGCTAATCAGGGTGATTTAGACTGCTACCCTGATTCAGACTGCTAATCAGGGTGATTTAGACTGCTACCCTGATTCAGACTGCTAATCAGGGTGATTTAGACTGCTACCCTGATTCAGACTGCTACCCTGATTCAGACTGCTAATCAGGGTGATTTAGACTGCTACCCTGATTCAGACTGCTACGAGGTAGGCAGAAAATGATTTATATCTAGTAGTAAGGTACACTTAGTTTGAAGTTAACACAAGTGTTATGATCATGAAGTAAAATGGAGTTTTACGTCCGGTTGATACACCAGATAAGGTTATATAGGGACAGCAACCTCAGTCGGAGATATGACGAAGGATAAAGTTACCCATCAGGCATGCTTCCCCCAGGAACAAACTCAAGTTGTGACAACTATACAGGTTTTAAATAAAGTGTCTTGTTAATAATATATTTTAATAAAGTAACCTGAATTATTACTTGCGGAATGGGAGTGTAATTAAGCCATGATGTATTTATCATATTACACTAATGAAATAAATATGAAAATGAAGGCCGAATCCTCGTTCGGTCTTTTCCGTTTAGCTCGGACAAGATCGGAATGGTCTTATCGATTTCAGTTGCCATTTAAATACCGGATTAATGAAATCGACGAGGTAGTTCCGTTGTTCGGCGTCGTTCAGAGGACTAAATCAACATAATGAATATATTACACTTGTAACAGCCTCATATCATATAATTTTATCCAACTCATTTAATAAATTCTATATTAAACAGGTACTCTTTATATATGCATTCATAGTGTGACCTTGACCTTGAATATTAGTTACTAACATGGTACTACGGACTTTGTCTGATACCGCGGCGTAGGATTAGTGGCAGCCTGTTTGCCCTGCATGCCAGAGGTCCCGTGTCCCATCCCCGGCGAGGTCATACCAATGGTACTAGTAGCTCACTTGACTTTTAGGATATCATTACGTGGTCCGAGTATTAACTTTCATACCCCATCCAACCCCTTCTCCAAGAAGCGAAAACGGGGTTGGCTGGGGTATGAAATGAAACCTTAATTTCGCCTTAAAAAGTTTATATATTGTAAAATTAAAACATTAAACAGGTTATCGAAGATTTTTTCAGTAAAAATATTTTTAACATGTTTTATTGTCGAAATATCCGTTGAAAAATCCTGCTAATATAAGCTTTTCCATTGCTTAATGGAATTAATGGAATTAAGTCCTTAATCGTATATAACATCTGCCATTTGGCTAACATGTGGCAAGAAATGACTCTTACCTTGACAGACATATTCTGGATGGTGGTATCAAACTGGCCGTCATCCAACTTGAGTAGCTGGGTGGCCGACATGGCTGCGGTGCTCATCCTCACTGCACTAACCTTAAAGGGAGGTAATATGAGGAATATAAGGGATGTGCAAAAAGAGACAAATATTGGAGGTGCATGATAAATTAATTTGAGACATCGGAAGAATAATAAAAATTACCCAGTAACTAAACTATACATAAGGTGCTAACAAAAATCTGTAAACCGGAACGTGACGATGATATGTACAACTAGGCTTGGTGCTGATCATCCATGTAAAGTTTCGTTGAAATCTGGCGAGGGGTTCAGGAGAACTAGTCCAGACAAAGTTTGTGTATTAAAACCTTTAAAGGGCCATAACTCTGCCAAAAATCATTCAACCAGAACACGGCGATAATTTGCACAACTAGACCTGGAACTGACCATCCCTAAAAATGAAGGCCCTTTGGTCTTAATGAGGCCAAAATACTGAATTTATAATACCTCTACTGGTTCAAAAGAAGTTACTGAACAGATACATAAATATTTACATTTGACCTTTGACCCAAAACGTAACCTTGACAATGATGATAAGGAACTGGTAGTTATTCTTGAACCAGCCTCATGTTCATACTAACCTTACTGTAAATTATCACCAAAATCCCACCAAAGTTAGACATACCCGTCTTTGGCCAATGACCTCATAGTGATACCTTGACCTTAACATGTTAACAAAAATACCCACTTTCGACCTTTGACCCCTCACTAAAATACCTAAATTTGAGCTACAAGAGTAACCTTGTTGGTAATGGAGATGATGTGGGAGTTGGGGACACATTGTCATATTGACACTACCGTTGGTCTTTCTGTAAATTATAAAAATCTCTCCTCTGGTTCAACAGGTAGACCAACTGGGATATATTGACAGACATACTACATACAGATATATATAACAATCCTATCATACTGATACTCCCTCACCCACCCCAATTTCAGCAGTACAGGACACACAAAATAAGAGAATTACTCTAAGCTATAAGGATCATTAATTATTCAGTCCCATTTAGTTTAGATTTGGAACCTTCTGTCCAACAGATAAAGGAGGTGTAACTTAAGGGCAGAAACAAGTCTTAATTGGACACATAATTATTCTAGTATGATGACCAACAGTGACGGCCTTCAGTGGTGCAGCCCAGATTTATCATTTTGTGACAAGCTTTTATACAGTGAGACAGACGATAGATGTAAGTGGAGATAAGGGGAAAATGTACCATTAACTTACAACCCTAAGTATTAAGTCTTTAATAAATCACAATAAGTAACTTGCTTATTGTTTGGGGCGCTTTTAGCCAAAGGTTTTTCTGCAGTAGCTTGAGCAATTGAAATAATACGTACATCAATTTTATAGTAGTAGAACTGGTATTTTTAGTGGTAATAAAAAATATCTTAGTTTTGGTTGAGCAATAAATATGTTACAGCCCAAATGATTTTTGATGGGGCCTTTCCCATGCAAATTCCTTGTTGGTGAGACAGCAGAAAACTAAGAAATATCATATAACTTCAATTAGCCTTCATATTTTGCTATAAAACTTTCAGGTTGTCTTAATTTACGAATATCCAACAAGTTGAAACCATTTTTGTATACAAATTCTACAAGAAAATATTTTTCATGCAGCACAGTTTTGCATTGAAAATGTCCAATCAAAAACAGCTTTCGGGCATGCAATTTTTATTTCTCAACCGATTTTGAAAAGTAAGGTATTTTTATTTACTACTTAAATGTCTGTTTCACTGATATACAACTTGTTTAGGTAGTAGATGTATTTTACCTGAAAAGTCCAAAAAACCTTTGGCTGAAACAAGCACCCCAAACAATAGTGTCTGAATTTACTTTACTTTTATAAAGGAAAGTATTAAAGTATCTAAACTTATTAAAGTTATACCTAAACGTATATATATATATACGTCATGCTACTTTAATTTTGTTTATAATAAATGAATAAAGATAAAAACCTACCTAAGTGTCTCGGTCGAAGAACCAGTCAAGCCAGGACGGTAAGCATCCTTACAGAAGATTCAGTCAGGGCTGGTCACCTGCAATTATAGTTTGGTCAAACCCATATAAGGAAGTTAAACACAAATCTGTTATTTAAAATATTAAATTCTCTGTATGCTTATTTTCTAAATATTCCTGCAGAAGATATTCACCAACCCTATATGACTTCATGTTAACAAATCAAGAAGTGCATATACATGTACAATTATATTCACATTCCTGAACATGTGTCAAAAACCAAAATATAAATTATGCCTTCCTTTCTCCACGTTTATACACATTTACAATTTGTTTTACAAATTGTTATCATCTTAGGGTTGACTATGCGCAGGCTGACTTTGCATGAATTTACAATTGTTATGTTACAAATACTGATATGTACACAATACAACCCTATCAGGGCTATTGTATTGGGAGATGATTGACTTATCTGTCAGCTGTTTCAGAGCTATCATGTTGCAGTCTCAATCAATTAACTGTTAAAGGGACACACGGTAATCTTGAAGTTTTTATTTATCAACATTAAAATTAGCCTCTCGATTTATTAAACCAGTTCCATTTTGACTTAAGTTTTTGCATATTACTAATTATTTATTACATTTCACCAATAATATATTCAAACCTATGGTAGAACAATGAAGAAAACTTAAACTTGTAATTAAATATATGTAAGCAGATAACAATTTGCTTCATGCTATTCTTAAAAAATTATTCTTATAATTAATAGTAATGACTGAACACATGCAAGTTATGTAGAAAAACTAACGGGACGCCGCAAGTTTTTATCAAATGCCATGTGTCCCTTTAATACAGAGTTATCTTTCATGGCAGAGTTAGTCAATTAAGGGGACACACTGCAATCTTGAAGTAGTTGTCAAGAATTAAAAATTATCACCACAATATATTATGTTAATCTAGCATCATTTTGGCCCAGCGTTCGTTCGGAAGACCCTACCACCATTTTGTATACACTGTAGCCATTTAGTATTTTGTCTGCTTCAAGATAATCATTCTGACCAATCACTGATCTTATTTGTAAAGGCACAGCTATTAATAGAATTACCAACATTCAAAATTTGACAGTTAGGAATAAAAGTTTCGTTCTAGAAAGTGTAGAAAATAAATACATTATATAATTATTTTGATATATCTGTATAGAGTAATGTTTAGTGTATTTACATGCCAAATTTTATGGTTTAAAAATACTTTATTATTTAGAAATTTGTGATTTAAGATCAGAAATATTTATCTGGGGACATTTTGAGGTTTTTATACTCAACCCTGTTTGCACCAATAAATAAATAAAAGGTATTACAATTTGTTTTCATTATTTATTGGTGCAATATAATCAAAATAAATAATATGCAAAACTAATATGCACTGAATATATCTTAATAATGAATAAAAAGGATTTTCAAATAAGCAAGTTAGGTATATAAGACTAACATTTAAAGAAAATAACAAGAATGGTCGTCTGTCCCTTTAATACAAGGATAATGAATTGGAATCGAAACGAGTAACTGTAATCTTGTAATCAATCAGCATTACTGGCTTAATTGTGTGTCAATAAACAGAAAATACTTTCTTACTCATCAAATGGCACTGTCAAAGCGGATTATAAACTGAAAAACTATCACCGGAGGTGACGAATACCCACGCCTTTTTTTTTCCATATAAATTCTTATTAAAACAAAGGTCCATAATTCTGTAAAAAGATTGCAGAATCAAATACCTTTTATTATGTAACAGACACATCATATCATCACATGTGAACTGTATGACAAGTGTATTAAATAAGTATCCATGAAAAACTTTTAAAGTGAAAGCCACATGAAGTTCAATATACAATATAAAGTGGAAAATTCTAAGTGAAACAAAGGGCATAATTCGTGACATCATCAGTTGTTATGTGTATAAAATTATTGTTTGGGAACAATCTATTCCAAACTGTTTGAGAAACACAAGTAACAACCAATGTACACATCTGGTGAATTCAAGTGAAAAACAAAGCTTTCATACTCTAAACAATGGCCCTGAATCGCTCACCTGGCAATCTTCGCAAAGATAACAAACAGTCAAACAAGCTTATAATTTCATAACAGAATATGATGCAGTCGACCAGGCACCATCGCAAATGCACGTGCCTACCCTTAATTTTCCAGGCCCAGTAAGTGTATATAGTTTGGTGAAAAATGAAGACCCTATCGTGTTAACGAGGCAAATATAGCATATATCAGCAAGCAAATCAAGGGCCATAACTCCTGTGCCATAACTCCTGTGTTACTTAATTGTTCAAACTGGCTGGTTTTCGAACTTGTCCAAGCTGTCATTGATATTAACAATCTGTCCATTTAAAATAAAGGCCCTATCGTGTTAACAAATGATGTACAGACGTTCACGACAAGCGATCCACTCAAATTCGGAATCTGATTCGAATGCATCTGTGAACAAAAATGCAAGTCTTCTTGTCTAAAATGACTGTATTCACCAATTTGGAATTGGAAACATAAGATTAACAAAAAAAGTTACCATGAGATACATTTAGCCTAATAACGTCTCCAATTTTCATAATCTATATTAAAATAAGCATAACATTTGCTGTTTATGGCAAGCAATGATGTAATTAATTCTGATACTGACAATAATTTATATAATAATTACCACTGACTGATTCTGATTGATTGGTAAAAGTACTGACACTGAAACAAGTATTACAGTCTTTACCAGCTTCACAAAACACTGGTTTATCGGCAAGTAAGTCTATGTAAACAAAGATGATTGCTGATGACAATATCAACTTAAATTTCATTTTGGATCACACATCAAGGTGATCATGACTTGAATAAAGATCCTGTATAACTGGTAAAATCTCTCATAGTCTGGACTTCTTTGCTTAGTCCAATTTGTACAGAATTCAGAGATCACAAAACCTGGAGATCGCGGGTTTAAGCCTCAACCATCCCACTGGAAATTTCTGCATGTCCTTATAATTAACCACATAAAAAAATATGTGTGGTTCAGGTAACTCGACCGACCCTATTTTAAGGGACGACCTTAAAACTTTTTAAGCAAAAATTATTATTTTTTTATTTTTTTTTGATAATGCAAAAAAGTCGAACTCAAGGTATAGTAAATATATTATCAGAACTGAATTCATTGAGAAAAAAACTTTGAGGAAGAAAAGCCTACCTAACTACCCTATTTTTTTTGCCAGTGTTACCCGAACCACACATATTATTTTGTTTGTCCGCCCTGTTGTTGATATCAGAGTAATTGACAATAGGTTATAATACAGTATTATACTGTTGCACATGCTATTGTTTGTTGGAGGTATAGTATTGGTTTGACTGGTAGATTGACAACTGGCGACATGTTAGTAAGGCCTGGGACACTTACTTAATTAAGCCTAGTTTTTTGGCTGAAGATTGACAATCGGTCCAATTGTATCCACCAAGCATAGCACAGAAACTTATAAATCTATTCGAAACCAAGAGTGCCTCTTATGGCATATGGAAAACAATTAAAAGGCTCATATGGCATATGGAAAAAAACAACTAACGAGGCCCAGTAGGGCAAGGTTCCCAGATTCTAGGTATCCTTCCCTGTCTGCATTGGGGTGAATTAAAATATCTAAAGATAATATGCTGAATATATGCATATCTGAAGGAAAAATGTGTGAAACCTTGTGACATATGAAGACATATTTATACAAAACACTTTAGTTTGAATAGACACATTTATTTAACAAGATAACCCTTATACAAAGTATTTCAATGTTGTTAATGCATGAATATTTCCTATCACATACAGTTGTCTGGGTGTAACATTATATCAATGTCACATAGATGGCCACCCAATCATCAAGGTAGATAACAGGATGGTCCCCGACTGATATGTGATCAATTATACCAGGTTAGATGGACAACCTTTGACACAAGTGACAATCACAATGCACTGTTATTGATAGTAATCACAATGCACTGTTATTGATAGTAAATGCTTGCATCATAATTAAATTACAATGGACAAAACAGGAGATATATTTTAATACCAAAATATAGGTCAAATACTTTTCAAGTTATGGCCAGTTATGAGCTTGCTCAGGCTGCAGGTTAAAGTTTTATAAAAGGAGACAACATCTGCTAATATGAAATTTATTGTTATTGGACAGGTGTAAAAAACATTCCTTGGGTTAAGATGAAGATGTGTTCGAAGTTTCATGAACATAGGCCAAATACTTTTCAAGTTATGGCCAAGGTTATGTTGCATGTTAAAGTGTTACGTACGGACGACGACGGACAAAGTGATCGCTAAGTGTCTACCATGCTACGCAAGTGACACAATAAAGATATTCCTAGAGAAACACTCCCTCGGAGACAATCAACTGTGCATGTTATCCCATTTAAATGACGTACTCCTCTTTGCATTCGTCATAAAATACTATATATTCTTGGACAAGAGAATTCGCTGACTTAGGATGGAAGTTTACAAAGGTGAAACTCACCCAATGTGATATGCACGTTTTTTTCTGAATTTAAATGTTGTTTAACAGCTCTTCAACACAATATCATAGGTTATTTACAGCTGCCCCAGAGAGGGAAAGGATACTTAGGAATCAACAAATCTGCCCTATATAGGTTATTTACAGCTGCCCCAGAGAGGGAAAGGATACTTAGGAATCAACAAATCTGCCCTATATAGGTTATTTACAGCTGCCCCAGAGAGGGAAATGATACGTAGAAATCAACGAATCTGCCCTACTCTTACTAACAAATAGATTCCTATGGTTCTCTACCGTACTCGCCTACTCGGAGGATAGACTCCGATACATGGGAACACCCGGTTTATGTCCCCATCAAATGGATGAGGCTAAGGGAAAGTGTCTTGTCCATGAACACACCGACAAAACCCAGTAATGCCAATGAGACTTGAACCTGGGTCCACTGGTCTCCAGTCCACTGTGCTATGCACTTGGCCATGTCAGCCCCTTAAGTTGTTGTGTTTTATCTATGCTGCTGTAGTTGTACAAGTAGGTACTAGTATCAACCAATGGTCAACCCTGATGATGGCATGTTGGCAAGTGTTTTGCGATTACATTTTTGTGAAGGGAGACAAATTCAAATTTAGGCTTGATTGGCAAATAAAGTGGGAATGAGAAGCTGATGAGTTGCCGACCAAACAACCTGTCCAACAAACTGCAGTTTATCATTCTTAAGTATATAGACAAACACTCCACTATTATATTTTAATCATAAACCCATGAAATATATGTATCAGGTACCCTTTTATACCTTCATATGAGCGTCTAAGTGACATCTAGGGTAACTCTAAACCAGCTTGTGCTACATCAATAGAAAATAAATATGATAATTTTGTATATCTTTGTAGTTATAATATATGTAGATAACTTGTCAACTGTCACACATACCAAAATAGAAGGTCCAAAATCAAAATAGTAGGCCAGAAATCAAAACAACAGTACCAACTGGACCCCAAGTTATGACGCTTGAATTGTTAATCAAAAAAGTAATGAGTTTCGGGTACAATAGTTGTCACTGGTTTTCACAGTAGGGCTATAATAATAACAGAACCTGCACCTCTAACATCTACAGACATTTTCTAAATATTTTATGTCTTCAGATGCGACCAGTGTTATGTTGTCATTTCAGATGTTTTCTCTAGATGGGTTCAGAGAACTCATAAATTTCAGATAAGACTAATTAATACACGGGACCCCCCACCCCCGTCCCCCTCTCTCACCTCCACCAATTACACCCCCATGCCATAGACAGATCAAAATTGTCTTTCAATGCCACCCCCCACCCTACACACAATCTCCCAATTACACCCCTATGTAACCGACAGATCAAAATTGCCTTGCACCTCCCCAAACCCAACACCCCTCCCCGCAAACCCCCCAATTACACCCGTATGCGATGGACAGATCAAAATTGTCTTGCCCATGGGCACACAGGAAACCCAGAGGCACCAGAAAGAATAACTTAAAACAGAAATATCACAGTATATTAGTTATAATACACTCACAAATGAAACAGCTTTTACAACAGAAATATAAATCATCTCCAAAAAAAGAAAAACACAATCTATTAAAGATGATTATATACTAGTAGCGACAATTACCACCGAGATACATAAGCAAGCATACATACCCACTATAGCATTCCATTTTAGGATGAGTGTAGATAAGTTTGTATATAAATCAGTGTTTAAGTTGGGGATTTGTTTATTTACAATGTCATACATAGTATGTACTGAGTGGACTCGGCTATTACTATAGAAGTACTGCCAAGTATTCAGGTCGACTACCGAAGTATGACAAACAAATGGCTGCTTTAGTGTTAAACTCTTTTTACAAATTCTTTGTATGTACAAATGATAAAAATATAATACCACATGATAATTGTGGTCATGAATATCTTTAACGTATACCCCTGTATAAATACTCATCCCAAATAATAAACGCACCCCCACCACTTTTTTTTCAAAACGGGGCTCCTGTGTAAAAAAGGAGAACAAAAAAATCGGTCGGACCGATGGATGCTCTCCGAAATGCTCTCCGAAATGCTCTCCGAAATGATTCCTCAACTTATATGGGCTTGTATCACCCAGCAGTATTCAATTTGCTGTTCCATTAGTAGTTCTTGACTACTAGACCAGAATTACAAGTATAAAATTACAAAGGGCAATAACTCTAATTTGAATGAAGACTGGTTGTAGATCCCCATTGCCCTTTATCATTGTGTGAAGTTTCATTAAAGTCCAATGGGTGGTTTTTGAGTTACCTATTACATGACAAAGGGCAATAACTTTAATTTGAATGAAGAAAGAGTTATGGTTCTTGTGCTCTGCACTTCTTCTTACAGCCTTTTATCATTGTGTGAAGTTTCATTTCAGTCCCATTCGTGTTGTTTTTTTAGTATGCTCCAGACAAGAACTATAAGTATAAAATTACAAAGACCATTAACTCTAATTTGAATGAAGACAGAGTTACAGTTCTTGAACTCTGCACTTCCACTCATTATCCTCAATCATTGTGCGAAGTTTCATTGTATGCCCATCAGTAGTTTTGAAGTTATGCTCTGGGCAAAAATTCTAAGTATAAAATTACAAAGGACAATAACTCTAATTTGAATGATGACAGAGTTACAGTTCTTGCACTCCGTATGTCCTCTCATTGCCCTTTATCATTGTGTGAAGTTTCATTCCAGTCCCATCAGCAGGTTTGAAGTTATGCTCTGGATAAAAATTCTAAGTATAAAATTACAAAGGACAATAACTCTAATTTGAATGATGACAGAGTTACAGTTCTTGCACTCTGTATGTCCACTCATTGCCCTTTATCATTGTGTGAAGTTTCACTGCAGTCTCATCAGTAATTTTGAAGTTATGCTCTGGACAAAAAGTCTAAGCATAAAACTACAAAGGGCAATAACTCTAATTTGAATGATGACAGAGGTATGGTTCTTGCACTCTGCACTTCCTCTCAATGCCCTCTATCATTATGTGAAGTTTCATGGCAGTCCCATCAGCAGTTTTGAAGTTATGCTCTTGATAACAATTCTAAGTATAAAATTACAAAGGGCAATAACTCGAATTTGAATGAGGACAGAGTTACAGCTCTTGCACTCTCATTGCCCTCTATCATTGTGTGAAGTTTCATTGTAATCCCATCAGTATTTTTTTAATGTTATTCTCCGGATAAAAATGTGACGGAATCAGTAGTTATATGGCTACCCATTTGTTCACTTTGACGTAAGGCCAGAATGATGGACGGACGGAATGATGATGGATGGATGGAAGGACGGACAAAGCGGCGACTATACGCTCCCCCAAAAATTTCGGGGAGCATAAAAATGTTTATAGGGGGGTATACGGAAGATATATTTGGCGTCATCAATCACCATACTGTATATTGAGAAGGTGTGTCAACTCTTACGGATGGTGGGAGGTATACTGGTTCTACCCAGGAATAAATTGGTGGCCTACCGCCACCACTAAAAAATTGACCATCATATATAGCCTAAAATGTGCTGAAAATGATGTTCAACCATTGAAATGTATAGCAGTAGAAAACTTTAGTTTCCTGCCAAGGGTGGCAGATCCGAAACATGTTTTTAGCAATTTATGCAAGTCATTTACTCAATATTCAAGAAACAACATTTGATATTTTCTGTTTAAAAAATAGCATCTAATTTCAAACAAATTCCACTTTTTCAAGGTGGCAGAGCTATTGCACGCACACAATGTGTCTAAATAGAAAACTGCTATTCCACAATCTGTAAATACACTGTCTTTGTTGCACTGTTTTATCATTATCCATTCACCCAAGGCACATTATTGTTGGTACTGTAGTGATGGGGGCAAATGTAAATGTAGGAATTGATTCTTTTTTGTCCGGCATTTATGCCATTTTAAATGCTTGTAGTGAATGGCAAATTTACCATAAAGTGCTAACAATTGTTTCAATGAATTTGCCATTTACTAGATACCAGTGTTTAAAACTGCATAAACGTCGAAAAAAAAAAGAGCAAAATAATTCTTTATTAATAACTCAAAATTTGAATCAAAGCAAAATATGCTATTGCACGAACAAAATCCTTAAAATTAACACTCCTTCCAGCACATTATATAATGCAGTACATATATAAATTTATAAAAAATTCTTGGAGACCAATCGACAAATCAGTCAAGAACATCCTCGAACATATAACACATAATCCTGAAGAATCACTTTCACAAAAAGTCTCAAACCATTCATTCACAGCAAAATTACCCACATAACATGGAAAATAATGGGAAGCCTGTGTCCATTTACACTAGGGTAAATATTTACATAGTGGATTTGTTGACACAACTGTTTAGAGATTTAGAGATTATCCAGATGGTGTCACAGATCGCGCACCTGTATGTAAAATAAGAGGTCTGCGTTTGCATTTCATGGAAAGGGAGTGAGTGGGGCTGGTTGGTTGTGCCGTTGGTTGTGCGTGGCCGCTGAGAGAGACTACTTCATATCATAAAGGGGGAAAGAGACAAAGATTATTCCTTACCAGGTAATTATTACTACCGGTATCACTGGAATTTGCCAGTTAAAGGACAAATGAAGCAACTCATGTCTTTAATAAGATAATAACTTGAAACGGATATTGTCAATAACGTTAAATTGCAATAAATCAGGAGGCGTATATTGGCAATCAATATGGCAATGTAATGCCATCAAGCAAGAAAATGATCTGAATCTGAATGAAGCAAGAGGAACAGCTTACTGAAGTTATCATAGTCTAGATCATCTGCAATGCTTGCTTGTTTTCAAGACAAACATTTAGAGCCTTTCTTTTAAAAAAAATGTTGATGCTGCAGCCATTTTACTGAGATTCTGGTATCATTTCTACAGACGCACGTTCCATCCAAGACATACACAATGGCAGAAAAACAATACATTAATAAGTAAACAAAGATGGAAAATGCATCATTATATCGATGAACTAAATGTGGATTGTCAAAAATACTATAATAAAAAATAAATAATTACGGACATGTGTTTCCGGTTTCTTTTTTTTTCTGCACAAAGCGTCAAGATGATCAAGACTAAAGATTATATATAGATTTTGCCCATTGTCAACGTGTGTAAAGAAGAAGTTTGCATTTTTTTGTTTTAGTCAAGGCCAGCATCTCCGTAATGCATGCATGCTTGCATTGCATTTACTCATTGTCTCATTGTCTCATTGTCAAATTCTCTTTTGAGATCTTATTGAAACAAACGTTTGATTCAAATACAGTGATTCTTTACCGTTTGGTCAAAAGATGTCTTTATTTTTCAAAATTTACAACAGTTAATATACGTTGTACAATTGTACAAAAAACATTAAAGGATCATATACTAAAGGTATCTCATAAACAAGAACGAGATAACAGTTTGTTTGGTGCCTAAAGTCATTTTTCAGCACATTTTAGGCTATGTATGACAGTCGAATGTTTAGTGATGGAGGCAAACCACCAACTTATTCCTGGGTAGAACCAGTAATGTATACCTCCTGCCATCCGTACCATTTACACTTTCTCACTTACAATTCAAGGTCCCAGTGGGACTTGACCCTGCAGCGTTGACACGAGAAGGTTCAAAAATGAGATAACAGACAGACGAACAATGTGACAACGTAAGATCATCTACTCTTTGGCCAGTAGAGCTAAACATGCCAGTGTTATTATAAAATTATACTATTCAAATGTTGCTAAGCACAACTTTGGCTGGTTTACCATCGGCATAAAACTCAACAATTAATTCTGTTTTACGATTAATCTATGTGAAATTTGTTATTTTATTGTCAAAAATTAAGAAATTTCTCGTCTATTATTGCATGTCACCCTACCAAATACAGTTGCGCTCGATATTGGGGTGAAAGGCGAAACAGGTTTGGTGCTTAGCAACCTTTGCGTAGTGTATATTAAATTTCAAAAAACATTTAACAAAAGTAACCAAATCATTTTGTTGAGCCAGCAAGACAATTTTCTTGTTGATAAAATCTAAAGGTACAACCTTTTATCACATTATACGTGGATGATGTAGCTTTATGCATAATGAATCACCCTCCCACATAGTTAAAGGTGTCAAAAGAGAAAATGCTTACCATCTAAATAATTTTTTGTTGCCTAGTGATTCAAGATATTAAATTTATTTTACATTAATAACAACAAAAATATATAAACAAGAGGCAATGACCTTGAAGCTCTACTTATAGGTTTTTGATAGCTAGATCAGCATTCCTGTGAAGTTTCATGAAAATCCGTCAAGTAGTTTCGGAGGAGTAGTCGCTACAAGTTTTCATTATATAACTCTATGTAAACAAAGATGGCTGCAGGCGGCCATGTTTAACGTCAAATCAAAATAATTTTTGATAAGGATCAACATCATGTCATACTGATCATTTTAGAAAAAGTCCCATATCAATATCACTTATAGTTTTTAAGAAGTAGTCGCTACAAACTTGTATTTTGAAAATCTACTTTTAGCCATGGCGGCCATCATGAATTTCCGGCCGATCTGAAATTTTGCTAGGATCAACTAGTCATAAAGAGCAACATTCCTGTGAAGTTTCATGAAAATCTGTTGAGTTGTTACAGAGGAGTAATCGCTACAAGATTTTACTATATAACTCTATGTAAACAAAGAGGACCTCTGACTGCCATGTTTAACATCGAATCAAACGATTTTCGACAAGGACCAACATCATGTCATGCCGATCATTTTAGAAAAAGTCCCATATCAATATCACACAAGGTGTTTCTCCGGACATGCTCAAACCCATGCTGGACTTGGGCATGTAGCCTGCAAGTACATAGTGCTACACAAGGTGTTTCTCCGGACATGCCATGAGCCGGGCTCAAACCCATGCTGGACTTGGGCATGTAGCCTGCAAGTACATAGTGCTACACAAGGTGTTTCTCCGGACATGCATGAGCCGGGCTCAAACCCATGCTGGATTTGGGCATGTATCCTGCAAGTACATAGTGCTACACAAGGTGTTTCTCCGGACATGCCATGAGCCGGGCTCAAACCCATGCTGGACTTGGGCATGTAGCCTGCAAGTACATAGGGCTACACAAGGTGTTTCTCCGGACATGCCATGAGCCGGGCTCAAACCCATGCTGGACTTGGGCATGTAGCCTGCCTGCAAGTACATAGTGCTACACAAGGTGTTTCTCCGGACATGCCATGAGCCGGGCTCAAACCCATGCTGGACTTGGGCATGTAGCCTGCCTGCAAGTACATAGTGCTACACAAGGTGTTTCTCCGGACATGCCATGAGCCGGGCTCAAACCCATGCTGGACTTGGGCATGTAGCCTGCAAGTACATAGTGCTACACAAGGTGGTTCTCTAGACATGCCGTGAGCCGGGCTCAAACCCATGCTGGACTTGGGCATGTAGCCTGCAAGCACATAGTGCTACACAAGGTGTTTCTCCGGACATGCCATGAGCCGGGCTCAAACCCATGCTGGACTTGGGCATGTAGCCTGCAAGCACATAGTGCTACACAATGTGTTTCTCCGGACATGCCGTGAGCTGAACTCAAACCCATGCTGGACTTGGGCATGTAGCCTGCAAGTACATAGTGCTACACAAGGTGTTTCTCCGGACATGCTAGCATGTAGGCGGAGCATGTAGGACCATTTTATCAGTTCATAATATAAACATAATAAACCAACTCAATTATATATCATAAGAAACCATTTGACCACATGCGGTGTAACTTAACTTTATGGTATTGAACTGATATGAAAAGCAATTTAAGTCATGTAAATTGTACAGCCTATAAAATGTTACTCTCTTAAGATTATATATATATGATCATAAACCTATATTGAATAGTGAAAAATGGGAGAAAAAAGTGAAATATATATGTTTTACACAAATCTGAAAATCTAAAATAAATGGTTTTAAAGATTTTTAACAGTAGTTTTGCCTCTGTTATGCTAAAGCATTTGTGATGGCTACCTATAATAGCATTTGTGATGGCTACCTTTAATAGCATTTGTGATGGCTACCTATAATAGCATTTGTGACGGCTACCTATAGATATTTGTCCTATTCTCCTGAATACCAACCTTTCAAGCGAAAATATATAAGAATGAGGAAAAATATTTTTTCATTAATTAACATTAATATTGCCAACACCCTTGTGTTGTAACGCATTATTACACTATGGCATAGAAAACGTATATAATTTTCATATCAGAGACAAAAGGTTTTATCCTCTTATTGCAATATAGTTAAATGTATGAAAATTTGAATATCTGGTGACTCTATATAACAGTTTTTTAATGGTCTAAAATTGTGTTCAATGACGACGCATTTCTTTCTTTGTCGTAGATTACAAACAAATACATTGACATAAAACTAAATGGCATCACGCTTTTGACAGTGTAAAGTCACACAACTGATTTGCCACGGCTTATGCACTATTTAATAGTCAAATTATTTTTTCCGTCAACCATTAAACCGGATTGCAGGATATATTAAATTGAGAAAACAAATTATGCAATAATTAACCCGTAACCCGTTAAGCACGACTATAATAGCCTTTGCGTCCATTGTAAACCCAGATCTGCCTGCGAGTAACTCGAAGGGTTTACAATGTCCATCTGCTGATAAGTCATTTTCCCAAAAACACCCCTTTGTCACATAAATGGAATGGTCTTAATTCAAAGAAAGAAAAGTCCATTATATATATGTAGCGGGTTAAGGTTTAATATAAGTTCAATATATCTGAAACTGATTGTAGTCTTCTCTGTAACTAGGGACTCCAGTGGGTGATCTAGGAGAGTAATTGGTGCCAATACAAGAGTAACCGTCATAGTGAGCTTTAGTTTCATATGAAATGCACACATGCATTAAATATAAGCCGCATATTTAGTTCAGCTGAATTAGTATTTCTGAAAATGTTTGGTCTGGAAAACCCAATGAATGGTGGGTTCTGTCGTTAAATCATAAATATTAATTTAAACCTTGATTATATTGCTAACACCTGTACATATAATTCAAATAAAGTGTACTTCGATCCTTAAACAAGAATTTCAAAGAACCTTAATTAAAGCATCATATGAACTAATATTAATGATTATATAACAAAAACTAGCTCAGATGTCTAGTTTTCCAGACCAAACTATGTCATTAACACTTATTAAATTGTATGGATCATGTGGCATATTAAATAATTATGAAACTGAAATACATTTAATAATGGTGGATTTATTCAGATTTCAACTGACACCCATAAAACATCCAGATCACCTCCAGTCCCTTTAAAGAACTAAAAGACAATCAGTTTTACTATGAGGCCAGTATTATTTCTAGACAAATTCAAAGCAAATTATTCGTCAAAAAAAATAATAAGAAGACAATCTAATCTCCCTGAGGGCAGGCCAAAATAAATCAATTACATCACTGATACAAGACAAAGTGACAGGGTTTGACTGTTTCTAGGAGATAAAAGCCAGACAAATATGTATCGAGGGGTGAACACCAAACTACTGTATCCTGTTCTTTATTTATATATATAGTAACAACAGTTTAGCGTTCACCGCTCGATATAGGCGTTAATTGTCACATAATGACAGGTGTAATTGAGACCACCATGGACAGTATATATGACAAACTGGTGGATGCAGGCTATGGGCAGTAAGTATGACAGACTGGTGGATGCAGGCTATGGACAGTATATACCACAGACTGGTGGATGCCGGCCATCTAATGCAGGCTCAATTGTCTACGCCTACAATCAGTCATATATTTTCTGTAATTTGTACAATAAACCAATATCTATATTTATAATGCTAAAAGCAACTTGTGATCATCTAGTGAACAAACCAGTATCAGCAACAACAATTGATGTTTGTTTGAATGGTGTTTTATGTCATTTTTAGCACATTTTAGGCCATATATGACAATCAATTTTTTTGTGGTAAAGGCAGACGGTCCTGTTTTTCCTGGGTAGAACCAGTAATGTATGCCGCCTGCCAGAATCGATACTTCCTCACTTACAGAGGGCTGGCGTGGCGCAGTCGGTAGCGCGGCGGATTTGTAACCGGAGGCCCCGGGTTCAATCCTCCGTGATGCCACTGAGTTCCATAGGTGTGTTCTTGGGCAAGACACTTTACCCTAGCCTCGTCCGTCGGATGGGGACGTAAACCGGGCGGTCCCATGTATCGGTCTATCCTCCGAGCACGTTAAAGAACCATAGGAATCTATTCGATAATAAGAGTAGGGCAGGTTCCCGGATTCCTACGTATCCTTCCCCTCTCTCTGGGGCGGCTCTAAATAACCTATACTGTGTTGATGAGCCGTTAAACAACATTCAATCAATCATTCAATCCTCACTTACAGCGGTGAGAGGTGAGAAGGTTTACAACGCACCGTCATTTACCCCTCAACCACAGAGGCAAAAACAACTGAATTTGAAAACTAACATGTTAAGCGTTATAAGAGGTACAAGAAGTACATAGAATAAAATGGACTTTCTGCATTCTAACAAAGATGACGGAAACATATTACAAAATAGAACAGAACAAGATTTGTCTTCGCGAAGTTGGCCTATGGGAATTTTTGTAAGTTAAAGACTGGCTACTGTCTGCCAATTAGTGACAAAACAAGATCAACAAGGGTCATCTCCCTTGCTCTACATATTGTCAATATGAACCTGTATACTAAATTTGGTTTCAATTAATTGTAACTTGGGACGTTATCGACTGGAAACTAGAAGACTAAGCTGTAACAAGGGCCACAGCTCCAACCACGTTACAATTTATTGATAAATATCATTTAAAGCAAAGAAAATCACTGTAAATCAATGCAAAATCCTGCACTGATCAAATAATGCATTACGAGGGGTGTTCCGAAAATAATGTCACTGCCCGTAGATCTCGTGCACCACGTATTGCTCGAGCGTAAATCCAACAAATCCTTCACTGACCATCGTGTCAAATTTACGGTAGCTCATTTAGACACATAGTTTTGTTGTAATCGTTTGGATACGATAAAAGTACATAAATGTTTGGAAATTTGTGGGTACATAAAGGCAAGGTGGAAAGTTGGAATAAGTGCAAAATATATTCATCAAGAAATCATTGATATATATACAGGGATGGTCAAATTGCAAAACGAACAGTCTATAGGTGGATATCTAAATTCAGTGCTGGACAGGAGGATTTACAAGACAAGGCATTTGTTGATCGCCCAGCAACCACAATTACTTAACGTATTCAACATAGAAAAAATAAAACAAATTTTGAAAGAAGATTCAAGATACACGGTGTGAAAGTTCTGACGGAGAACCAGAAACGGACACGTGTGCAGATGGCTAAAAAACTATTGAAAATGTACCCAAAGTATACACCAAAATCATTTGCTATTACCTCGTTACAGGTGATGAAACGTGGGTGTACTTCTCTGAGCCAAAGCGTAAGTTGGATAATAAAATATGGGCCACCAAACATGGGCAAAGACCAAGCATTGCAAAACGCACACGGACTGCTAAGAGAGAAATGTCAGGGACGTTCCTGGGGCTAATTTAGGTATACGCACCATCGAGTTTTGGATTCACAAATGTGCCTAACCCCCCTATACTTTCAGTTTTTTTTTTTAAATGAGTAGGGGCCTTTTGTCCGGGGTGGGGGGGCTTTTGTCCACCATTGCAAAAATATCAGGGGGGGCTTATGTCCACCTTGTAAAAAGTTCAGGGGGGCTTTTGTCCACCTATACAAAAACATGAGGGGGCTTTTGTCCACCTATACAAAAATGAACAGGGGGGCATTTGTCCGGGGGGGCATTTGTCCGTATACCTGTGCAACGCAGTGATAATTATTGTGTATAATGACCACCATCGTCATCAGCAATTTATATATAATGGTTGACAGCAATCTTTAAGTAATAGTAATCTCATTATCAAAAATGGTATTTAATAAAACAATTAATTCATATTATAAAATGCATAATTTATCAAAGTAGTGTCTTTTGTGATGGATTTTCGCCACCCACTGAGCACACTCTAAGTTTTAACCCTGCAAATAATCTCCAACTGGGGACTTCAAGATCATACCTGCGGATTATGCTGAATGGAAAAGAATATTTCCAGAAGGTTCGGGGATATTCAAGATGTTAAACATTCAAATTTTGCTTCTATATGTCAACTTGTCACTTGAACTTTCATTCATTTCAAGGAAACTCAACCTAGTCCTACATTAAATTATCTAATAGCAGTGTCGCATCTTTACTAGAATAGCTTCAAGAAATGTATCAGGAGTAACATTTAAAATATATCTACATAACTGTGTTTGGTGAGCAATAGATAGTTGGATGTAACAAAATGTTATTTAAACTTACCTGAGATACACCTTTACCTAGGACGAAAACATTGAACAAACGGTGTGCAGGTAACTTTTACCTGTTGACATTAACCCATTGGGATAATATATAATGGCCTAAATAATATAACCTAGTTCAAAGAAAGAAGAAACTAAGGACAAATTAGGCTTTATTTATAAAGTTATGCGTTAGCGTACTGTACACACTAATTTAAAGAAAATTCTAACTATCACAACGGATCGTGATTCCAGGCAGATTTCTCGACAGTGAGGCCCCAATGTGGGTGAGAGAAAAGGGCAAACTATTATATTGTGGTTCGTTTCTATCATAGATTCAAATATGTCGTGTCGAATTTATATAAAAACGACCTTTCATAACTGAAAGGTCGTCCCCGAAATCTGTCTTTTATTTAATTCTTTTTGTGGGGTCTGCGGGTTTTGACTTAAAATTAAAAAATAAAAAAAAGTTTCTGCTCTAAAGAGCCTTAAGATACTGAATGAAAGCAGGACCCTTTATGACGAATGAAAAATTTACATAATTATGCTGTCTTTGGTTAATTTATATTATTTTGATAGATGATATGCCATTTTATCATGGACTGGCACTTTTTCTTCTTTTTTAAAGGGACATACGGCAATCTCGATTTTAAAACTCGCTGCGTCCCGTTAGTTTTTCTACATAACAATCATTAATGTTAATTATAATAACAGTTTAAAGCAAATTGTGTTTTTTTCATATTATTAACTGCTGAAAATAGTGTTTACCAGTAATATATTTAAAACTATGGTAGAATAAGATGAAAAAAGGAAACTCCTTCTTTTTTTAATTATATGCAAGCAGGATTAAAGTCAAACTGATAGTACATTTAGACGTTAATTTCAATAGTTTAAACATATTTATTTTACATCGATTGCGAAACAAGTTCTTGCAACTTAGATTAATCACTCTCGATGGCTTCCTGGGTAGAACCAGTACTAAGCAATGTGGATTAATTATCTTGCTCAAGGATAACTAACGTGGCCGCAGTGAGGATCGAACCCACGACCTCTCGATCTGGAATTCGGCGCTCTACCACTGGACCACGCACTACACTCTTAATGTCAATGCTTAATAAACACTTCGAGATTTCCGTGTGTCCCTTTAAGAGTCTTCTTCTCCAAGAATAAAACAAATCTCATGTACACTCTTTAAAAGGTTATTGCACTATTCCTAAATAGTCAGGGACGTAGCTACCTGTACGCAAAGTACGCTATTGCGTACACATTGTCCTCAAAACGTGACAAATTAACAAGTCAAAAAATGCAATAACAACTATAAAGGTATAGAGGCGGGTGGGGGATGTTAGGTGATTTATTTTAACCGTTTTGTCTATTTATGAAGGTACCGACCCCCTTTTCGTACGCCGGATTCCGACCCATATTAGCCAGTATTCCGTACGCCGGGTTGTGGTACGCCGTACGCCGACTTCGCAGTTTTTCATACGCGTACGCCGTATTTTTCTCAAAAAATATTTGTTTCCATCCAAAAAATTAAAAAAATGCTAATTTATGTCTCAGATTGCTGGAAATGCCATTTCAGAGCACCTAGGTTTCAAAATTTCCCCCGGACCCCCCTAGAGAGCTCGGGCCCTGAGGGCCCTCGCATGGTTCAAATAGTATTCCAGATGCCAACCCTCTGTTAGGGAGTATTCCAGATGCCAAGCCAAAAAAAAGCCAGTACTCCAGATGCCGGGGGTGGGGGGAGGGGTTGGTACCCTCATTTATCTATCTATCTATCTATCTATCTATCTATCTATCTATCTATCTATCTATCTATCTATCTATCTATCTATCTATCTATTCTGCTTCACACCCTTACGGGTAACTTCGAGCAGTTGCGCGCCTGTGTCTGTTAGTAGAAACAGTCAAGATTAAAAGCAAGGGTAAGAGTAGAACAGTGATAGGTGGTTAAAAATCAAAATGACAGGGTAAAATCAGGATAAAAACAACATTTCAAGACCTATGGCTTGGTGTGAAAGACACTGCTTGCAGCAAGTTTGAAGGAATTCAAATCTTGCTTAAGGACAATGTCTTCAGGCAGCGCATTCCACTGAACTATAGAAATGGAAAAAATAATAATAGTTGTAATAGTTTTGTTTAAATGTCATTGAGTGGCATGTCTAGAGATGTGTTGTTTTTTTATATATAGTCTGGCATCGGAACAGCTACTAGGCCGTGAATTATTTTATAAAAAAACAACCGCAAACGTGTATCTGCCCTACGTTGTTCGATCGACCGCCACCCCAAAGTGTTTAACATGGTTCTGAGCTCGAGTACCTGTAGTAATCATTGGGCGTTGTACCATTTCAAGCTTGTCTACACTAAACCAAATTACTAAGTACCTACCCAAGAATATGTCAATAATATTCTCATTGTTTTGTGTATTTTGAGCTTGATTAGAGATACGGTTAAACTGCAAAATAACGAGTGTAAATCGCCTGCTCTGATTGCATGAACATATTTTAAAACTTTTGAGTCAATGTGTTTTCTTAGAAATAAGTTATAACAGTTAAACAACTGGGTATATAGGATTTTATTAAGTACTTTGAATGAGTGAAGCTTTCGATGTTCCTAATTCTAAAATATGATAGTTAAAATTATTTTGACATCATGTTTCACTAGCATTACCACTACAAATGCGTTTGCAAAAGAAATTTTCGAAATATTTAATGTTAACGCTGAATTACAGTTACTTGAATTTCAAACAATATTCAATTTAAAGGGAGGTTATTTAAGATTATCCATATTTCATTTTTTTTATAGATGGAGAATCTGCGATAAAAATGGGTCAAATTTTTATGTTTTTTTCTATTATATCATACCAATTTTAAGAATTTTATATCTTTAAGCGATCTTTGACTCATGTTATGTGTTTTATCAGCACATTTCATGTTTTCATATAAAGGTAGGGTAACTCTCAAAAGATGTAACAATTTAAACAAAAAATAAATGTTTTACAAACTATGGGTAAAAAAATATATACTTATCACATATCTATTCTAAAATATATTTAAAATAAGAAAATTAGTTAAGATACAAAAGTGAGTAATTAAGAATTGTGTTCAATGTATATTGGATTGGGTGTGGGTGGTGGACGGACGAGGGCATTGTAAGAGTGCTCTTTTATCTTACTGCTATTAGTTTTTATATTTATTTTTTTGTCATCTAAACCAGAAAGTGTCAGGTAAAATAAACGTATTTTCAAAGACGAAATTGGCCCCTATATTGCTGTTGAAATATCCATAGAATGCACCACAGACGATCTAGAAAGAAAATAATAAATAGGGGGAGCATGCCCACGACCCCGGTAAATTTGCGTACACATCATAATCACTATAGCTACGTCCATGACAGTTTTATCTAAAACAGCTCTAAAATTCTAAAATACAAACAAACAAGCAAATAAAGAAGTATGACCTATAAATATGAGGATCAAAAGAGTCTGTATCGATCTACTTGCTGTATGGTGTCGGTAAGGCCAAATAAAATTATACCTGTGTTTACTGTAACATTGCTGAAAAAAATTGGGTAGGTAGGTAGGCATTTTATTTTATTTTTTATTTTATTATTTTTTTGCGAAGTTAATTTAAGGTGGCGATGAGCTTTGATGAATGGGAAAATGTGGTATTTTAAAAACTACAATAGATAACAATATGAAATTGTGTATGTGTTATTGTTTCCCAAAGGGCATGGCAACAACTGGCTCTTTTCCCAATCACTTGCAATTATTGCAAAGGGGTAAAACAGTTTAATTTATTTTTCGCAAGTCCGGAAGAGGGTCAGTTCCAACAGCAGGACAATGAGCACATGAGTCGGCCGTGGTAGCGTGAACATATTTATTTAAAAAATTTTTTTTTTTTTTTTTTTTTTTTTTTTTTAAATTTCAATAAAAAAAAAAGGAGTCGGGGGTGTTTTCAGCGGGTCGGTCGGGTTACAGTAAACTCAAGTATAATTTTATTTGGCCTAAGGGATTTGATCTCATCGATAAACATTTATCTCATCGATAAACATCTGACAAATTTGGTGGAAATCAAGTAAAAACAAAGAGGGAGGGAGTGTGATGGGTAGGGATACTAGAGATGATGGATGGACGAATGGATAGTTTTGAACATGTTTGCCGAAGGTCGGGTGAGAACATAAAGGAGCTAGAGTGTTAACAAACAAATCGAGACACCCATTTCAAACACTTCAAGATTGCTGTGTGTCCCTTTAAGGTGTGAATGCATAATACCATATCCTGCAAGAAGTATATAGGTTATAATGTTTGTTCTAACTATTTATCCTTAATACGAAAGAGTGTGTTGTTAAACATCAGCATTCGGTTTAAATGTTACATATTTGCTTTAAATGATCATAAATTGTCCCGTGTGCTGTAAGACGTCAAACGTGGAAAACTGTGTGAGTTTACCTGGGAACGTAATGGAGTGCTCACAGATAAATGGTCTGTGATAATCTGCAGAGGTTATGGACGACCTTTCTCCATATTTGATCTCGATGTAAATGGAGGATGAGCCTGGCACGTATATTCGTGTTTGGCGCTTTATAAATAACATTTCTTGTGTTGGGGCGCCGTAAAACCCAATGTAATTGATATGTGATTCAATGTGGATAGAATAGTAGAATAGCTTTTATTTTTTCAATTATGTGTCATAACTGACATGTAAATCAATATTAACAGTACATATGCCTAAGTACAATTATACTTTTATAACCCAAAACATTGAATCAGATTGTGAGAAAAACAATTAACTAAAAGTATACTGAGCAAAAAAGGAAACGTCCGACTTTTTTGCTGGTATTTCCATAGGCCAGTTTTTGAGGTCGTATAAAAGCTTAAACAGCGTTTTAATAAAACAATGTTGATGTTTGTAAGCACACTTAAGTGAGTACTAAATATTCCATTTTACAGTTTCAAATTTGCCAAGCCATAATCTTTTATGGATGATATGGATTCATCCATAAAGGGGGGTAATTTGACGAATGTTGATAATCAAAAGCTGCCATCTACATAATCTGTGTTATGTTTTTGTGTGATTTTTGTGGTGGTAAGGAACATATAGAGAATATTGACTCGGACAAATTTTGGTAATTTTCGTAATTTAATTTGTTTTTGTGGCCAAAATGCATGTTTTAAGAAAAAGGGGTTTAACTCCTTTGTGTACTGAACTTTTCAAATACATCTTTGTTTGGACTATTGTTGGCGGTCGATCTAATTATTCATCATTAATGTTTTCCTGTTTTGCTGTCTAGACAATCAGCATCAACATCCGCGGAAGTTTCTTTTTTGGTTCAGTATATAAGATAACAGTAAAAAATAGCAAGCACACTGACCTTATTTGACTTAGGAAGCTATATAACCTAGTTTGTAAGTTGTAAATCAATTCTCTCACTGCACCGAAGCAAACTTATAAAAAAACAACGAAACGCTAAAATTGTACTTAATTTATCTTTGTTACATAGTAATTTTCAACGACCGACGAATTTCACGTAAACAAAACACAATATCCAAACAAATGCTTTAAAACCACACAAGCGTTCCTGTTAGTTTCTATTAAGAATTTAATTCTAAAATCATTAAATTAACTAAACTCTTAGACGTGTTAACCCGCCGTCGTCCAGAACTTGAATGACCTAGAATTCAAACACCACGTGAACTTACCATAGCATCTGCGCATGTATGAAATACAAGCAGATAACGTTGCTTACCCAATGAAAGAAACTAATGTATGTCTTATTCACTCCGTTCAAACGAAATAAATTATATTAAACATTTAAACACATTTACTCTTATATTATAACGTTCATATATCATTAGTAATTGTACTTGATCTTATTTGGTAACATTTGAGTATAAAGATAGCAAACTGGGTTAATACATCACTATATTCATTACTTATATAAAGCCATACAAATTTATTCAGACTTGACATATTCATAAAACTATTATTTGATTTTGCTAAAATATCAAATAGAGTTTTCCGAGTTATAAGAGAGTGTAGCGATAAAATGTATTTCATCTTCGAAATTTCCAGATGACCAACTTTCACACAGTCTTATATCTTCCAGTATATGTTGTATCTACCAATTTCAACTTGAAGTTTTCTGTTTATGCTGAGACGAAAACGTCATATACAGTAGAGCCCTGGTTTATGTGAGCTTATTCTGAATTTTGTAAAACAATTTCTTATTTCTCTGTTTTTTTAGTATCTCAAGATAAGGTTCTTCGCAGAGGTTAGTTTTAAAAAGAGAATAGGTGCGAAATTTTCCAGTGTTACTGGTAGAGTATCAGACCAACGTATTCAACGCGCGGATATGTGGTCGGGCCTCATTTGTTTACCGGACAATAAACGGGCAATGTGTACGGGCAATAAACTATATCGTATCCGTTTTGGCATGTCTTATTATAAAATAGGGTGAGCGGAGTCTTCTACCGTAATGCAATAAATTCGTATTATAGAAATCAACAACCTTTTGATTAATATTTTCCTAATAAACAGTTTTATTTTTACAATAAAATAATTCGAGGGGTTTGTTTGTTTTCTGTTGAAAGGCATACTTAGAATTAATATGAGAGCGCAAAACATACCACCTCTTTAAGAACAAAATAGACTCTCTTGACGTCACTTCCGTGTGGCCATTTTCTCTTTACTCGACCTCGACATCGAAAAAAAACAGACGTAAACAATGGAAAACCAAGAAGAAATTCACGATGTTTTGAGCTGTAAGTTAGCTATTTGTTGACAGGATGTTTCTGTTTTTCATTTTCTATTTTTCAAAATCTGATATATTTTCATTACGTTGCAGTGTTCGAGAAAAAACCTTCAAAAGATATCCCACCTTTGTTGGAAGAGTACCTGCGTTCTGTCGCGAAAACTGGGAAAACACTGTAAGTATGGGTCATTGGCTTTATTTAATTGTTGTTAAATAGCGTTTACTAGTGAAGTCATTTCCGTTGAGTTATGTGAAAGCTGACAGTTCAAGGTACATGTGTAGATTTAGCACATTTATCATTTAGATTTACTCAGCGAGTCAGACGATTAAGCAATATTTGGTATCGTTTTTACTTTGCTCCATACTCGCACGAAGTTCACAAATATTACAGCAGGGCGCCAGTTTAACGTTTTTATTATCACCACTGAAAAACATATAGCATATTGCTGGTTTTCAGTATAATTCCACGAAAGTATTATGAAACCATTTTTCCGATGATTTTGTGTCAGACATTGACGCAAAACAGCCCTGTCCCATTTTAAGTAAAAGATTTTGCGACTTTTTTAAAGTATTTTTCTATGTAAAATTGTGAAAACACGTCGCCTAAAGTCCACATGTAAAAAAATGTCCCAAAAAGATTTTATTGCCATGTTTAAAGGGTTTTTAAATAATATGTATTTGACCCTTTCTCAACATCGGCCTTTTTTTGCAAAAAAATGTAAGCCAACAATGATCGTTATTTTGGTATGTGTATAAAGTTACCTGTCCGATCCTAATTATATATGAAATCTTCGATTTATGCACAGACCTAATAACAAATAAATTATTAATATGTCTGTGATTTATGTTTGCACCTCATGATTTTCTCTTTCTTTACGGCGATCATTTAAAAAAAGAAAAGATTGTGATTGGTCGGTTTTCAACAATTGGCGGATGCAGTCTGGTATTATATCGTGGACTTTCCATGAATGAAACTACTTATGTTGATAGGGAAGCTGTCAAGAAGAAATAATACAGTGAATGAAATTTTATTGGTTACAATTACAATACAAGGTCAACTTTACTATGATCATCCTTATTACGTCACATACTTCTGATGTGTTATTGTGGCAA